>JARQOC010001156.1:0-48075 GCA_033576535.1 Allobates femoralis | reverse complement strand
TGGATTTGTGTGACGACTTCGCTATTTACTTCGATTATGCGACTGACTGGCAGGGAAATGGGACACCCAACCACTTACATGGTACTGTCAGGGTGTCAGCGGCAGCGAAGTAGTTAAAAGGCAGCAATCTGGGCTCGCTCCATAGACGTGCACTTGCTCCATATCACATGACTTCTTAATGCGCAGGATGGGGGGTTCTCACCTTAAGAGTTCAACGACAGTAAAATGTTGGGTGAGCGGCTCCTCTTCATGTGGTCTGATCAGAATGATACAGGTGGGGTGATGACATCGACCCTGCAGGACCAGCGGGCTGCCCCAGGGGGTAATAATAAGTTTGTCTCCCTTAATGGGTTACTTTGTCAGAACTATATGTATTATGGGAGCTTTACTGTGGAATCTGAACAGACAAAACTAGCCTTCGCTCCCCGCGTACGTCCCTCAAAATTTTAAAAAACTTAAGGTGCACAATGTGCTAGGACCTCGGTGCCGGTGGTGAGGAGCACAACTATGGACTTTACTCCCTGATACATAAACATTTCTGGTTTTCAGAGAAGTGTCTCCTATATAGACAGATCCACGGCCGGTCATGTATTCAGTCTCTGTGTCTCCACAGATGGATCCAGGAGGAGAAATCCCCCAGAGAGATGTCCCCGTCCTCTGTATCCCCCAGAGAGATGTCCCCGTCCTCTGTATCCCCCAGAGAGATGTCCCCGTCCTCTGTATCCCCAGGACTGTCCAGAGGAGGATCACAATGTCCCGGAGAGTCACCAGGTAGATGGGGCTGAAGTCTCCACAACATCTGACCATAAGGCTACGTTCACACACTGTGTATTGTGCAGTTGTGCGTACTCGCCCGCTTTGCGCAAAAAAAACGCAACTGCTTCCAGACGTTGCACTTTTCCCGAGCCCATTTTCTAATGTGGCTTATGGAAAAAGCGTGCCGAAAAAATGGACATGGTCATTCTTTTTGTGGACGTCCCTTTGCAGTGAAAGCGCGTCCACAAAAAGGTGCAAAAATACGCAGCGTCTGAATGCATTTTAGCAAAAGCCATATGTTTTGCTGGGATGCGCTTCCAGCGATGCGTTTCACTGCATTTACACAAACGTAACAAAGCGCTGTGTAACTGCAGAAATATGCAGCGTGGGAACGCAGACTTAAGTAATTCCACCGGAGCTCGTTTTACTTTTTTTTTTTTAGGATGAAGATCTGATTGATATTAAGGTTGAGGTTATCGATGAAGCAGAAGAGACGATGGATTTATGGGCCGATCCACAGGGTAAGGAGGAGGACTGTCATGTCTGTTCTGTGGTCACCTACTACTTTGCCTTTATATGACAAATCATGTTGGGTTTCCATATCGGGTTCATTCAACATATAAATGTGGAGGCAAAATAAAGGAATAATCGGAAGCTTGCTACAAAGTGAAATGGCAGTGGTGGTACATTAAGGGGCAAATCATAATGACAGATTCCCTTTAAGAACTGTTGATTTACAGTCTGATCTATGCCATCCCTGACTTGTGCCCATGTCACCAGTGTATAAGTGTTACTCACTTTACCCATCATTGTGTTAATGTTATGACATGTAATTGTCTTCCTTATTACAGACTTTCACTGACTAGAGTCTTCATTCTGAGCTCCATAACATAAATGTAGAAATCTCCGTTGTATCGTAGAATAAAATCACATCCAATCTATCTTTCCTCCTTATAGGAAATCCTTGTGAGGATAACGGTTTATCACTAAATTGTAAAGAAGAAGAGATCAGGAAGCCATCTAATGGAGGAAACCTCATTACCCTTCAATTACTTCCTCGTATTCACAGTACTTCACTATCATATAACCCCCCTAATCATGGGGAGCCCTCTCCTGAGCAATCTCAGATCGTTACCACAATTCCAGGTGACGAAGTGGAGACAAGATTTCAGCGTGACGAGCAACTTGCTGAAAGCTCAGATTTAAAGCACAAAGGGGAAAAGCCGTACTCATGTTCAGAATGTGGGAAATGCTTTACATTTCAATCAAAATTTATTACACATCAGAGAATTCATACAGGAGAGAAGCCATATTCATGCTCAGAATGTGGAAAGTCCTTCTCAGCTAAAGGGAATCTTAATAGCCATCAGAAAATTCACACAGGAGAGAAGCCGTACTCATGTTCAGAATGTGGGAAATACTTTACAAATAAATCAAATTTTGTTAGACATGAGAGAGCTCACATAGAAGAATTTGGAAAATGCTTTGCAGATAAATCAACATTTCTTAAACACGAGAGAAGTCACACAGGAGAAAAGCCATATTCATGTTCAGAATGTAGGCAATGTTTTATATATAAATCAGGTCTTGTTACACATCAGAGAATTCACACAGGAGAGAGGCCGTATTCATGTTCACTGTGTGGGAAGTGCTTTACAAGTAAATCAAATTTTGTTAGACATGAGAGAGCTCACATTGATGAAAGGCCGTTTTTATGTTCAGAATGTGGGAAGTCGTTCATAAGTAAATCCAATTTTATTAGACATCAGAGAACTCACACAGGAGAGAAATCTTATTCGTGATCAGAAGGTGAGAAATGTTTTGAAAATAAATCGCATCTTGTTATACATTAAAGACCTCACACTGGAGAGAAGCCGTATTCATGTTTACAATGTGGAAGGTGCTTTACAGATAAATCACAACTTGTTAAACATCAGAGAATTCACACAGGAGAGAGGCCGTATTCATGTTCACTGTGAGACGTCCTTTAGAGAAAACACGAATCTTAATAGACATCACAGAATTCATACAGGGAGAAACCATATTTATGTTCAGAATGGGGGAAATGTTTTAGAAATATATAAAACATCAGATATCTTACACAGGATGGGCCGTATTCATATTCATTCTGTGAGAAATTGTTACCTGGCACCGCTCCCCCGCTCACCTCTCCTGGGTCTGCATCCTCTGCTCCTCTACCGATTGGGCATCCGGCGTCCAGGCGTGCTGTGTCTCGGAGCCATCGCTGGGTCCCCTTCCTGTCTGCTGACCACCGGGCTCACACATCAGCACGGCTCAACCTGACACTCCCCGTGACCAATAGCTGTCCGTCCTCCGGTATATGAGACCACCTCCAGTGCTGGGAGGTGCCTGATTATTGAGTTAGTTAAGCTTCTGCTTTGCTGGCTGTTGGTCAGGCCCTCCTTGTGCTCTCCTCCGGTATATGAGACCACTTCCAGTGTTGGGAGGTGCCTGATTATTGAGGGCTGTTGGTCAGGCCCTCCTTGTGCTCTCCTCCGGTAGAACCATTCCTGCTCTCTTAGCCTTGGGCCCGGTTACCTTGAATCCTCCTTAGCTATACTGTAGTATAGGCTAACCCTACGAGCCGCCCCCTTGGTACTAGCAGCTGTGGTATTTAGACTCCCTGGGCTTGCCCCTCACAATCCCTGTATAGGGTTTGGTTAAACTAGGACCAGCTCACCCATAGGAGTTTGGTACCACGGCCCGGTGGGTCCACTCTAGTCCACTCTAGGGTGCCAAATGGTGAGGGAACCACACAATGGTAAGTCTTTATTTGATCAGTCAAAGGCATACACATAACCAAGCAAAACACACAATGTAACAGGCAACAGAGTCTTACCCTTCCGCTGGCTCACCCGAGATTAGAATATTAGTGCCTTTGGGTTTATAGGGCTAACTATGCCAATCCAGCAACACCCCACTTTTGTCGGACACCCACCAATAAAGGAATAGCAGCAAGCTTAGGAAGCTGACCGAACCCAGCAAAGTCTGTAGGCAGGCGACCGAATTGTCCCAACATAGGTATCTTTCTTAAGTAGTCTCTAATATTCCAGCCGAATCCTAGAATTCTAGGCTGAACTCCTGTAGAATATAATCCAGTTTTGGTGCTTCTCAAATCAGACCCAAAGCTCCTAGACTGAGGCCATGCAGAGTGTGAAGACATAATGTTATCCTGGCAGCCAGAACCGAAATTCCTAGGCTGAGGTTTTTGTCTCCTAACCAGGACTGAAGCCTCTAGATTGAAGCCATGTAGCACATGAACTCCTAGTGACTGAAGCAGGCCCTTCTACATATTCTGAGCACTCTTCTCAGGGTGTTGTGGTCTTACATGAGTGGTGGAATAAGCCTGTGATCTTATTGGCTGGCATTTGAAGCCAAACACTTAATTCTCCTCTGAGTGTAGATCGCCAGCATCGCGTTACTTTAATGGAGACCAAAAACATAGCAAGGTACGTTTTTGGTCTCTGTGGAAACTATGTTTTGCCGCAGATCCACACAGATCCACTAAAAAACGGTGACACCAGGATGCCCACGGAAGTGTTTTCTGTCCCCATTGAAAGACAATGGGGCCGAAAACTGATATGTGAGCATCCTTTATGTCACGGATCCAAACAGGTCAAAACAGCTGCAGTGTGAAGGCAGACTAAGAAAGGAACTAGAGTAGCCCATCCACTAACAGTAGTCATCAGTTTGCTTTGGATAGCACAAGCAGGTGTTTGTTGAGTAGAGCTTTCAGTAACTTTAGTTCTTGCCCCACACCAAGCCTTTTCCCATTTCCACCATGCTTAGTCCTCCTTCCATCACAAGCTCGGCATTTCCCACTCGTGTTATATGCACACATATTTGGAACTCGGCAAACTAGAATATCATCAAAAGTTAATTTATTTCAATAAATCAATGCATAAAGTAAACCACATATATTATCCAATATATAAAGCTGAATGTGTGTATATCCGGGATTGGCATCTGCACCGTCGCAACTACAGCCACAACATCTTGCACAGTCACTCGTCTGGATCCCGTGAGCGTCATAGGCTATGTTGTGAGGTGAAATTTTAACCCCGCGCGTTCCAGTTCACCAAACAATTTTGCCCCTATCTACATAATGGGGAAAAAGTGAAAGGAAAAGTGTTGGAGGAAAGTCGACAGCTGCCAGCTACAGCCACAAAATTTTGCACAGTCACACGTCTGGACCCCGGGAGCGTCATAGCTATGTTGTGAGTCGAAATTTTAACCCCGCGCATTCCAATTCACCAAACAATTTTGCCCCTATCTACATAATGGAGAGAAAGTGACAGTTACCAGTTGACAGTTATGAATGAGAGAGGCTTAATGACAGCGCCAAAGACTAACAGCATATACCAGCATATAGTCACTAAGGTGGGACCCTGACATGGAATATTCACCACGCACGGGGACATGTATACACACCATATGCACACAAAGAGTAACAGCTAAGGTGGAGCCCCAACATTGGATACATCGTAAAATCGCTTGATTACACGCAGCGACGCACAAACGATATCGCTTAAGCAATCAAAAAAACATCGCTTAAGCGATATCATTCACTAAATTGAAGCGTGTGATGGCACCCTTAGTGTTGCATGTGGTGCTGGAGCTTCAGGTTTATTCTACTCATTACCAAAACAAAGCATGCTGCGCCTTCAGTCAGAGGTGCAGTACCCTTTTGTGACGCACTCTTAGTGGGGCGCCACACTCCCCCTTGGGAAATTACACTTGTCCCCAAGTGTCCAGTCTACCCTACCTGATATAAAGTGACATTTTTAGTTATGCATAACAATTAAACACTTTTAATGATTACAGGTATTCTTGATCTTCCCGTCCTGGAGGTACTATAGCTTTAAACGTTGCAAAATAAAATAACAATTGTCAGTTTAACGGAACCGGTTAACTATTGCGGACTCAGTGTCTGCTATCACTGTCTTTTCCAATGTCCAGGTTACCACTGAGCCGCTGCACACATTATCACAGCACGTAATAAATGGGTGTGGGGTAATCAAATGTCCTCATAAAAGTCTATGAGCATTCTAGTAGAAAAAGCAATGTAATGTACATTATCTACATTAGGCTGCAAGTTTACAGTTCACACTTACGCACTCTCAAAGCGTACCAGCCTCTGGGTCCTGCCTGTATAAATCACGATCCGGGTGTCCTTTGGGCAGATGTGATTCAACATCCCGCCGCAAAATAAAAACCTCGTACAATCCTTCCTCTCTGGTGTAACCCCAACCGTTGTCCAGGTTGAAAGTGGTTACTGCACCTCGTTTACGGTGTTCCGGGGCTATTGGTGGTTGGCGACGGGCCTCTGCTCTTATTTGCAAGTTCTCTTGTTGCTGGCCCACCACTCAGCTCTGCGTCGCTGCCTTTCTGCTTCATCCGACCGGTGAAAGGTGCGCACAAAGTCACTGCGGTTAGATGTACTATTGTTGTACTGTGTTTGGCGGTAACTTTCTACAGTGGTTCTCATACTATTATCGCTGGTCATTGAAGTTGTTGCTACACACCACCAAGCTACCCCGGGCTTCAGGTGGCGATTGCCCGGCGAGGTTCTGTACTATATCCTCCTCTTCCTCGGAGCCCGACTGTTCTGGTTCCTCGTCCTCATCGGGGAACTGGTAATCATTTTCCTCTGCCTCACTGACCTCAAACACTAGGTCTGGCTCCTCAGTCGGTGGCTGTTTCTCTTCCCGCTCTGAGTCTGCTGGGTCATCAGGCACAGCAGCCACGTGGTCATCCTTCTGCGTCCTCTTAGATTGTGGCCTCTCCACTCTTCCTCCAGACTACTGTGCTGTCTCTATCTGTATACAGGACGTGTAATAATCTGCTGTGCTGTTCCTCTCTGTGTACAGGCTGTGTAATAATCTGCTGTGCTGTTCCTCTCTGTGTACAGGCCGTGTAATAATCTGCGGTGCTGTCTCTCTGTGTACAGGCTGTGTAATAATCTGCATGCTGTCTCCCTGTTGTACAGGCGTGTAATAATCTGCTGTGCTGTCTCTCTGTACAGGCTGTGTAATAATCTGCTGTGCTGTCTCTCTGTGTACGGTGTGTAATATCTGCTGTCTGTCTCTCTGTGTACAGGCTGTAATAATCTGCTGTGCTGTCTATCTGTGTACAGGCTGTGTAATATCTCTCTTCGTGTTCTCTGTTTCTGCTGTGTCGTTACAGGCTGTTAATAATCTGCTGGTGCTGTCCTCTCGTTGTACAGGCTGTGTAATTAATCCTGCTGCTGTCTCTCTGTGTACAGGCTGTGTAATAATCTGCTGTGCTGTCCTCTCGTGTACAGGCGTGTAATAATCTGCTGTGCTGTCTCCTCTAGTGTACAGGCGTGTAATAATCTGCTGTGCTGTCTTCCTCTCCTGTGTACAGGCCGTGTAATAATCTGCTGTGCTGTCTCCTGTGTACAGGCTGTGTAATAATCTGCTGTGCTGTCTCTCTCTGTGTACAGGCTGTGTAATAATCTGCTGTGCTGTTCTCCTCTGTGTACAGGCTGTGTAATAATCTGCTGTGCTGTTCTCTCTGTGTACAGGCCGTGTAATAATCTGCTGTGCTGTCTCTCTCTGTGTACAGGCTGTGTAATAATCTGCTGTGCTGTCCTCTCTGTGTAGGTGTGTAATAATCTCTGTCTTCTCTGTGAAAAGCTGTTAATAATCTGCGTCGTCCTCCTCTGTACAGCTGTGTAAAAAGTGGTGTCTTTCTGTGTAAGGCTATGTAAATCTCTTCTGTCCACCGTTCAGGTGAAATGTTCTGCTCGTTACGTGTCGGGGATTGTGTGCGGCTCTCTTTATCAGCTTGTCTGCATGCCTTCCTCTCTGTTCACCGTGAATCGCGTCTGCTTGTTACATTGTTGTACTGTGTGCGTTTTCTCTGTCTACATTCGTGTATAATTGTTGCTCCTCGTTAGGTGATTCGCGGCTGCTATCTCTTGACACTGTTCTGTCTGCTGCTGTCTCTCTGTCCGTAAAACTGCTGCTCCTCGTGGCTGTTTTCTCGTCTGATCTTGGTAGCAGAATGTCTCCTTGCTCTCTTGATGGCTTCATTCTGCTGTGCTGTCTCTTCTGTTACAGCTGTAATATCTCTGTGCTGTTCTCTCTGTGTAAGCGTGTAATAATCTGCTGTGCGTTCTCTCTGTGTACAGGCCTGTAATATCTGCGTGCTGTCTCTCTTGTACAGCTGTGTAATAATCTGCTGTGCGTTCTCTTGTACAGCTGTGTAATATCTGCTGTCTGCTCTCTCTGTGTACAGGCCTGTAATATCTGCTGTGCGTCTCTCTGTGTCACTGTGTAATAAGCTGTCGCCTCTCGTTACACTGTGATAATCTCTTCGTCTCCTCTGTTACAGCTGTGTATATCTGCTGTCGTCTCTTGTTCGCGTGTATAATGCTGCTGTCTCTGTTACCTATAATTCTGTCTGCTCTTCTTCAGCGGTAATAATCGCTGTGCGTCTCCGGTACAGCTGTAATATCTGCTCTTCCCGTACAGCTATAATCTGCTGTCGTCTCTCTCTACAGGCTGTATAATTGCTGTCGTTCTCTCTGACTGTGTAATCTTGTGCTGTCTTTCAGTGTAATAATCCTGTGCGTCCCTCTGTTACAGGCGAAAATGCGTGCGTCTTCTGTAGGCGGTAATATTGCTGCTCCTCTTGTGTACAGCGTTATAACTTTGGTCTCTCGTCAGCTGGTAATATCTCTTCTGCCTCTGTGTACAGTGTTATATCTGCTGTGCGTCTCCCTATTACAGCTTGTATAACTCTGTGCTGTCTTCTCTTTAAGCTGTAATATCTTGGCTGTCCTTCTGGACGGCTGTAATACGCTGTGTGTCCCTCGTGTCCGCTGTGTATATCTGCTCTGTCTCTCTCTTTACACTGTGAATAATCTGCTGCTGTCTCTCTGTACAGGCGGTAATAATCTCTGTGCTGTCTCTGTGTACAGCTGTGTAATAATCTGCTTGTGTCCTTCTTTACAGTTAATAATTTGCTGTCCCTGTGACAGGCTGTTAATATCCTGTCGTCTTCTGTGTACAGCTGTGTAATAATCCTGTCGTCTCTCTTTACAGGCTGTGTAATAATCTGTGTGTGCTCTCTCTGTGTACAGGCTGTGTAATAATCTGCTTGCTGTCTCTGTGTACAGGCTGTAATAATCTGCTGTGCTGTCTCTCTCTGTTACAGGCTGTGTAATAATCTGCTGTGCTGTCTCTCTCTGTGTATAGCTGTGTAATAATCTGCTGTGCTCGCTCTCTCTGTTATGCTGTGTATTCTCTGTGTCTCTTATCTGTGGCTGTTTTCTGCGGCTGTTTTCGGCTGTTTCGTGTCGCTGTATATCTCTGTGTGTCCTGTGTAATAATCTGCTGTGCTGTCTCTGTGTACAGGCTGGTAATATCTGCTGTGCTGTCTCTCTCTGTGTACAGGCTGTGTAATAATCTGCTGTGCTGTCTCTCTCTGTGTACAGGCTGTGTAATAATCTGCTGTGCTGTCCTCTCTCTGTGTACAGGCTGTGTAATAATCTGCTGTGCTGTCTCTCTCTGTGTACAGGCTGTGTAATAATCTGCTGTGCTGTTCTCTCTCTGTGTACAGGCTGTGTAATAATCTGCTGTGCTGTTCCTCTCTGTGTACAGGCTGTGTAATAATCTGCTGTGCTGTCTCTCTCCTGTGTACAGGCTGGTAATAATCTGCTGTGCTGTCTCTCTCTGTGTACAGGCTGGGTAATAATCTGCTGTGCTGTCTCTCTCTGTGTACAGGCTGTGTAATAATCTGCTGTGCTGTCTCTCTCTGTGTACAGGCTGTGTAATAATCTGCTGTGCTGTCTCTCTCTGTGTACAGGCTGTGTAATATCTGCTGTGCTGTCTCTCTCTTGTGTACAGGTCCTGTCTTTTATGATAATCGAATATCTGTGTGCTGTTCCTCTCTGTGTACAGGCTGTGTAATAATCTGCTGTGCTGTCTCTCTCTGTGTACAGGCCGTGTAATAATCTGCTGTGCTGTTCCTCTATGTGTACAGGCCGTGTAATAATCTGCTGTGCTGTCTCTCTCTGTGTACAGGCTGTGTAATATTCTGCTGTGCTGTCTCTCTCTGTGTACAGGCTGTGTAATATTCTGCTGTGCTGTCTCTCTCTGTGTACAGGCTGTGTAATAATCTGCTGTGCTGTCTCTCTCTGTGTACAGGCTGTGTAATATTCTGCTGTGCTGTCTCTCTCTGTGTACAGGCTGGGTAATAATCTGCTGTGCTGTCTCTCTCCGTGTACAGGCTGTGTAATAATCTGCTGTGCTGTCTCTCTCTGTGTACAGGCTGTGTAATATTCTGCTGTGCTGTCTCTCTCTATGTACAGGCTGTGTAATAATCTGCTGTGCTGTTCCTCTCTGTGTACAGGCTGTGTAATAATCTGCTGTGCTGTCTCTCTGTGTACAGGCTGTGTAATAATTTGCTGTCTCTCTGTGTACAGGCTGTGTAATAATCTGCTGTGCTGTCTCTCTGTGTACAGGCTGTGTAATAATCTGCTGTGCTGTCTCTCTCTATGTACAGGCTGTGTAATAATCTGCTGTGCTGTCTCTCTCTGTGTACAGGCTGTGTAATAATCTGCTGTGCTGTCTCTCTCTGTGTACAGGCTGTGTAATAATCTGCTGTGCTGTCTCTCTCTGTGTTCCGGCTGTGTAATAATCTGCTGTGCTGTCTCTCTGTGTATAAACTGTGTAATAATCTGCTGTGCTGTCTCTCTCTGTGTACAGGCTGTGTAATAATCTGCATTGCTGTCTCTCTCTGTGTACAGGCTGTGTAATAATCTGCTGTGCTGTCTCTGTGTACAGGCTGTGTAATAATCTGCTGTGCTGTCTCTCTCTGTGTACAGGTTGTGTAATAATCTGCTGTGCTGTCTCACTCTGTGTACAGGCTGTGTAATAATCTGCTGTGCTGTCTCTCTCTGTGTACAGGCTGTGTAATAATCTGCTGTGCTGTCTCTCTGTGTACAGGCTGTGTAATAATCTGGTGTGCTGTCTCTGTGTACAGGCTGTGTAATAATCTGCTGTGCTGTCTCTGTGTACAGGCTGTGTAATAATCTGCTGTGCTGTCTCTCTCTGTGTATAGGCTGTGTAATAATCTGCTGTGCTGTCTCTCTCTGTGTATAGGCTGTGTAATAATCTGCTGTGCTGTCTCTCTCTGTGTACAGGCCGTGTAATAATCTGCTGTGCTGTCTCTCTGTGTACAGGCTGTGTAATAATCTGCTGTGCTGTCTCTGTGTACAGGCTGTGTAATAATGTGCTGTGCTGTCTCTGTGTACAGGCTGTGTAATAATCTGCTGTGCTGTCTCTCTCTGTGTACAGGCTGTGTAATAATCTGCTGTGCTGTCTCTCTCTGTGTACAGGCTGTGTAATAATCTGCTGTGCTGTCTCTCTCTGTGTACAGGCTGTGTAATAATCTGCTGTGCTGTCTCTCTCTGTGTACAGGCTGTGTAATAATCTGCTGTGCTGTTCCTGTGTACAGGCCATGTAATAATCTGCTGTGCTGTCTCTCTCTGTGTACAGGCTGTGTAATAATCTGCTGTGCTGTCTCTCTCTGTGTACAGGCTGTGTAATAATCTGCTGTGCTGTCTCTTTCTGTGTACAGGTCCTGTAATAATCTGCTGTGCTGTCTCTCTCTCTGTGCACAGCTCGTGTAATAATCTGCTGTGCTGTTCCTCTCTGTGTACAGGCTGTGTAATAATCTGCTGTGCTGTCTCTCTCTGTGTACAGGCTGTGTAATAATCTGCTGTGCTGTCTCTCTCTGTGTACAGGCTGTGTAATAATCTGCTGTGCTGTCTCTTTCTGTGTACAGGTCGTGTAATAATCTGCTGTGCTGTCTCTCTCTGTGTACAGGCTGTGTAATAATCTGCTGTGCTGTCTCTCTCTGTGTACAGGCTGTGTAATAATCTGCTGTGCTGTTCCTCTCGTGTACAGATCGTGTGACTGTAATTTTTAGTGTGACAAAGAATGAGAACATCAAATAGGGGACGTGGTAGTGGTGGTTGGGCGGCTTCAGGGTGAGGACGTGGTAGTGGTGGTTGGGCGGCTTCAGGGTGAGGACGTGGTAGTGGTGGTTGAGCGGCTTCAGGGTGAGGACGTGGTAGTGGTGGTTGAGCGGCTTCAGGGTGAGGACGTGGTAGTGGTGGTTGAGTGGCTTCAGGGTGAGGATGTGGTAGTGGTGGTTGAGCGGCTTCAGGGTGAGGACGTGGTAGTGGTGGTTGAGCGGCTTCAGGGTGAGGACGTTGTAGTGGTGGTTGAGCGGCTTCAGGGTGAGGACGTGGTAGTGGTGGTTGAGCGGCTTCAGGGTGAGGACGTGGTAGTGGTGGTTGAGCGGCTTCAGGGTGAGGACGTGGTAGGTCTGTCCCTGTGATGCGTGAAAATGAAATACCTTCCTCTGGTGCACGCAGGCCACGGGCTGTTCTTCGTCACTTCGGAGGGTCACCTGCCTCCCCGCCCGCACATGATGTGCCAGCGACACTGCCACCATCTGCGTCCCGTGGAAGTCTTCACCTCTGCATCCAGGGGTGTAAGTACAAGAGGTGCAGGGGTTGCAATCGCATCGGGGACTAGGAGCCTGGGGGCCCCAAAAGTCCCTTTAGCCCATAGAAAGACTAATGCTATTAAAGATTTGCATAATTGGGGGCCCCGTTGCAGCTTTCGCATCGGGGCCCTTGAGCTTCAAGTTACGCCCCTGTCTCCATCCCACAATCCAACTACAAGCTTTTTAAATGTAGCAGCCATAATGTCCACTACAATTTGGTCCTGAGGGGGAACTGCTAAAACAGGTATTCTAACAATCAGTGCCCAAGCTGAAAGCACAGCTGGCACCTGAAGATAATGGGCATCTTTCTTCAACATCGCAGCCCAGGCAGTGTGAACCTCAGCAAGTCCTTGTGCTTTTTGACTGCTCCGGTGGAAGTGGTGGAGCGCAGGGGACCTTTCCTGTGAGGGTCAACATGGAAATCAGGCTCTCTGGGGGTCTTTCTGAAATCTGGTGCTCTGTGTTATGTGAACAGACTGGGTGATGGTTCTGCCCCATGTAGTTACGGTTCATGCGCTTGTTCTTGCACCTCGTCCAGTCTGAGAGTCACCGGGATCCGCTGAAGCTCCAGAGTTATATCATAGAGCAGGGGTGGGGAACCTCAGGCCCCAGGGCCGCATGCCTCGATGACCTTTTCTGTGGCCCTCGGGCAGATTCCTGGGGACCACAGTACTTGGGCTGGCAGACACGTTTTGCCAACTGCCTATGAAATCCAGTTCCCCAGTTATCTCTATGCCCAGTCTCAGCCTCCCCGGTGACGTATATGCCCCCAGCCTCTCCTGTGATGTCTAGAGCCCTAACAAACCTCGAAAAACAGTTGGAAATCAACATGACCATTATCGCCTAACATCACAGCCGCACCAAAGAGAAGACACTGCAGCCACCACAGTAGGGTTGAGCTGATAGTTTAACCCAGGGGTCTCAAACACGCGTCCCGATGGCCGCATGCGGCTCCTGGGACTTCACTATGCGGTCCGTGGCACCTTGGGACAACTTAATGATGCATCGCCCCAGTGCAGGGGGCCGTTGCAGTTCCCGCTGTGTGATGACTTCCGTCCGCGACACTAACAAGCTCCGCCACTCAGCAAGATCAATGCAAGCTATCAGCCAATGAGAGGACCGCAGCTGATGGCGGCGTATGACGTCACCTGCTGGCCTCTGGCTGGCAGATTGCATTGATCTTGCTGAGCAACAGAGCTTGTCTGAGCGGCGGCTGCAGGAAGTCATAGCACAGTGGAGGCCAGAAGTCAGCACAGCGGGGACCGCGGTGGCCCCCTGCACTGGAGCGATGCATCATTAACCTCCTTGGCGGTATGATTATGTCAGGAATTTAGTACTAAATGCGGTACCATTTTTTTGGTAAAAAATTTCTTTTATGGGCAGAAATGTTATACTTTTTTATTTCCCGCCCAGTTCCGCCCCCAATGAGCTGCTGCGGCTCACAGAGACGGAACCAGGAAGTCATATGGAGGCATCAGAAGGGGCTCTCACTGGCGATCACAGCAGTGACATCGCTGGATCACCAGAAGGTAAGGAGACTCCGCTGCCATTTACCCCGAGCGTCAGGGGCGGACCTACCATGGTGCAGCTAGTTCAGCTGCACTAGGGCCCCGACTGGGTAGGGGGCCCCTCAAGCATCAGTAGGGGGCCCCCGTGACCAAGGAGAGGAGGGCAACTGAGGGAAGCATCCTGCTTCCCCATTCCCTTGGGTGTCCCCACCCCTCCTCTCGTCTGCAGCCCCGTCTCCCAGACCTCCCAGCCCCAGGCGGTAGCACCCCCCCCCCCCGCTCCTCAGCTATGGGCACCAGCCAGCACAGCCGCTAGCACCCCAACCCCCCCCTCGCTCCTCAACACCCATAGGCGCCAGCACAGCTGCTGCTAGCACATATCCGCCAGAACCCCCCCCCCCCGCTCCTCACCTATTAGCACCAGCCAGGACAGCCGCCAGCACCCCCAACCCCCCCCCCCCCCACTCCTCAACTAATGGCACCAGCCAGCAGCACTGCTGCTAGCAAACCCCCCAGCTCCTCACCTAACAGCAGCAGCCAGCAGCACTGCTGCTAGCCCCACCCCCCGCTGCTCACCTAATGGCAGCAGCCAGCAGCACTGCTGCTAGCCCCCCCATCCTCAAATAACAGCGGAAGCCAGCGGCCCTGATGCTAGCCCGCCCTCCCCCCCACCACTCACATAACAACAGCAGCGCTGCTGCTAACACCCATCCACCCCCGCCACTAACATAACAGCAGCAGCCAGCAGCGCTGCTGCTAACACCCATCCACCTTCCCCCCCCACTACTCACATAACAGCAGCAGCGCTGCTGCTAACACCCATCCACCCCCGCCACTAACATAACAGCAGCAGCCAGCAGCGCTGCTTCTAACACCCATCCACCTTCCCCCCCCACTACTCACATAACAGCAGCAGCGCTGCTGCTAACACCCATCCACCCCCGCCACTAACATAACAGCAGCAGCCAGCAGCGCTGCTGCTAACACCCATCCACCTTCCCCCCCCACTACTCACATAACAGCAGCAGCGCTGCTGCTAACACCCATCCACCCCCGCCACTAACATAACAGCAGCAGCCAGCAGCGCTGCTTCTAACACCCATCCACCTTCCCCCCCACTACTCACCTAACAGCAGCAGCGCTGCTGCTAACACCCATCCACCTTCCCCCCCCGCTATTCACCTAACAGCAGCAGCGAGCGGCACTGCTGCTAGCGCCCTGGCTCCCACCCCCCAGGCTCCTTGCAATGAGCTGTGGCACTGCCCGCGGGTGATCCCAAGCGTGACTCGGGGTTACCGCTTCTGGCAGTGAAAGTTAACCCCAAGTTAAAGTGAGAAAAGTGTGAGTGTGTGAGAGGGTGTGTGTGTGAGTGAGGATATGTGTATAAGAAAGTGTGTGTGAGGTGTGTGTGAGTTTCAGTGTGTGTATGACAGTGTTTTGAGTGTGTGTATGGGGATGTGTGAGTGTGTGTGTGTGTGTGAGAGTATGTGTGTGAGGGTGTGTGTATGTGAGTGTGAATGAGTGTGTATGTGAGTGTGTAAAAAGAAGGTAAAACAGGATGGGGGGCATCACTATAAAAGTAGATCAGGATGTGGGACATACCTAGAAAAGGGGATCAGGATGTGGGACCTCACTACAAAAGGGAACCGGGATGAGGGATATTACTACTAAAGGGGATTGGGATGGATGAGGGACATCACTACAAAAGGGGATCAGGATGGGGGACATCACTACAAAAGGAGATCAGGATGAGGGACATCACTAGAAAATAGGATCAGGATGGGGGACATCACTACAAAAGGGGATCAGGATGGGGGACGTCACTAGAAAATAGGATCAGGATGGGGGACATCACTATAAAAGGGGATCAGGATGGGGGACATCACTAGAAAAAGGGATCAGGATGGGGAACATCACTAGAAAAGGGGATCAGGATGAGGGACATCACTAGAAAAAGGGATCAGGATGGGGATCTCCACTAGAAAAGGGGATCAGGATGGGGATCTTCACTAGAAAAGGGGATCAGGATGGGGACATCACTAGAAAATGGGATCAGGATGGGGGACATCACTAGAAAAGGGGATCAGGATGAGGGACATCAGTAGAAAAGGGGATCAGGATGGGGGACATCAGTAGAAAAGGGGATCAGGATGGGGGACATCACTAGAAAAGAGGATCAGGATGGGGGACATCACTAGAAAAGGGGATGAGGATGTGGGACATCACTAGAAAAGGGGATCAGGATGGGGGACATCACTAGAAAAGGGGATCAGGATGGGGGACATCACTACAAAAAGGGATCAGGATGGGGACATCAGTAGAAAAAGGGATCAGGATGGGGGACATCACTAGAAAAGGGGATCAGGATGGGGGTCATCACTAGAAAAGGGGATCAGGATGGGGATCTCCACTAGAAAAGGGGATCAGGATGGGGATCTTCACTAGAAAAGGGGATCAGGATGGGGACATCACTAGAAAAGGGGATCAGGATTGGGACATCACTAGAAAAGGGGATAAGGATGGGGGACATCACTAGAAAAGGGGATCAGGATGGGGGACATCACTAGAAAAGGAGATAAGGATGAAGGACATCACTAGAAAAAGGGATCAGGATGGGGGACATCACTAGAAAAAGGGGATCAGGATGGGGGACATCACTAAAAAAGGGGATCAGGATGGGGGACATCACTAGAAAAGGGGATCAGGATGGGGGACATCACTAGAAAAGGGGATCAGGATGGGGGACATCACTAGAAAAGGACATTACTACAAGAAGGGGATCAGGATTTGTACTTTACTACATTGAGCAAAAAATTCTGATATTACTAAAATTATCACTTAGTCCTACAAGGGAAGCGCCCCTCCCCCCCCCCGCTATAAATGGTTTTCTATGTGCGGCCCACCAACCCAGCCGAGACCCCTGGTTTAACCAAATATAGCAGGGGAATTTTCAAGTTGATTTTTTTGCGGCCCCCGAAGGATGGTAGAAATTTCCAAATGGCCCCTGGTAGAAAAAGGTTCCCCGCCCCTGTCATAGAGTGACGCTGGGCAGAATGGAGGAAGCGGCCCGGGCCCCGAGGAGTTAATGTCTCTGCTGATCCCCGGTGTAGACTCCGGGACGGCGCATCCTGAGGAGATCTGACCTCTCTCCACAATGGCTCGTTATTTCACCCCTACACAGACGGACACTGTAAGGACAGACGGACACTGTACGGACACTGTACGGACAGACGGACACTGTACGGACAGACGGACACTGTACGGACAGAAGGACATCGTAAGGACAGACGGACACTGTACGGACAGACGGACACTGTATGGACAGAGGGACACTGTATGGACAGATGGACACTGTATGGACAGATGGACATCGTATGGACAGACGGACACTGTACGGACAGACGGACACTGTACGGACAGACGGACACTGTAAGGACAGACGGACACTGTACGGACAGACGTACATCATATGGACAGACATCGTACTGACAGACGGACACTATACGGACAGATGGACATCGTATGGACAGACGGACACTGTATGGACAGACGGACACTGTACGGACAGACGGACATTGTATGGACAGACGGACATCGTACGGACAGACGCACATCGTACGGACAGACGGACACTGTATGGACAGACGGACACAGTACGGACAGACGGACACTGTACGGACAGGCGGACACTGTACGGACAGGCGGATACTGTACGGACAGACGGACATTGTATGGACAGACGGACCGACGGACATCGTACGGAAAGACGGGACACTGTACGGACAGACGGACACTGTACAAACAGACGGACACTGTACGGACAGACGGACACTGTAAGGACAGACGGACACTGTACGGACAGACGTACATCATATGGACAGACATCGTACTGACAGACGGACACTATACGGACAGATGGACATCGTATGGACAGACGGACACTGTAAGGACAGACGGACACTGTACGGACAGACGTACATCATATGGACGGACATCGTACTGACAGACGGACACTATACGGACAGATGGACATCGTATGGACAGACTGACACTGTATGGACAGACGGACACTGTACGGACAGACGGACATTGTATGGACAGACGGACATCGTATGGACAAACACTGTACGGACAGAGGACACTGTACGGACAGACGGACATTGTATGGACAGACGGACACTGTACGGACAGAGGACACTGTACGGACAGACGGACATTGTATGGACAGACGGACACTGTACGGACAGACGGAAATTGTATGGACAGACGGACACTGTAAGGACAGATGGACATTGTATGGACAGACGGACACTGTACGGACAGACGGAAATTGTATGGACAGACGGACACTGTACGGACAGACGGACATCGTATGGACAAACACTGTACGGACAGACGGACACTGTACGGACAGACGGACACTGAACGGAGAGACATGTGGATTATTCTCTCTTCACCACCAGGCGGCGCCTCATTATGGGAAACTGCTGAAATCATTGAGTCTCCTCAGGTCCCACTAATGGTTTCCATAACAACAGCCCAAGACACACATTCCCCTTGTGTGATCAGTGACTGCTGCCCCCTTATGGGGAGAGAGGACCTGTGGTGACGTCATAACCATGCGACCAAGGGGCGGGATCTGGCGAGAAATGACGTCACTGTCATGTGATTAGTGCAGGAGGAGACAGAGCAGCAGGAGGAGCTTCTCTCCTGTGCCTCGCCTCCTAATCACATGACAGTGACATCATCACAGGTCCTCCACCTCTACTCTCATGTGAGTTAATCTCTGGTCCCGTTAACTCTTCCTGTACCTGGCAGACTGCTGTATTAACCCCTTATGGTTTCTTATAGACGCCACAGCTGTGAGACTTCTCTGGAAGGATCCAGGGAGTAAATACCGCATCAGAACCCCCCAGTGTGCACAGGAGCCACAAGTAACACAAGCTCCAGCAGGAGGAGCACAAGGCCTCAGATTCCCAGACCCCCCCTCCAGGCAGAGACAGGGCCTCGACCCCCCCCCCTCTCCCCGGGCAGAGTCAGGGCCTCCCCCCCCCTCTCCCCGGGCAGAGTCAGGGCCCCCCCCCCCCCCCCCCCCTCTCCCCGGGCAGAGTCAGGGCCTCCCCCCCCCTCTCCCCGGGCAGAGTCAGGGTCCCCCCCCCCCCTCTCCCCGGGCAGAGTCAGGGTCCCCCCCCCCCTCTCCCCGGGCAGAGTCAGGGTCCCCCCCCCCTCTCCCCGGGCAGAGTCAGGGTCCCCCCTCTCCCCGGGCAGAGTCAGGGTCCCCCCTCTCCCCGGGCAGAGTCAGGGTCCCCCCCCCCTCTCCCCGGGCAGAGTCAAGGTCCCCCCTCTCCCCGGGCAGAGTCAGGGTCCCCCCCCCCCTCTCCCCGGGCAGAGTCAGGGTCCCCCCCCCCTCTCCCCGGGCAGAGTCAGGGTCCCCCCCCCTCTCCCCGGGCAGAGTCAGGGTCCCCCCCCCCCTCTCCCCGGGCAGAGTCAGGGTCCCCCCTCTCCCCGGGCAGAGTCAGGGTCCCCCCCCCCCTCTCCCCGGGCAGAGTCAGGGTCCCCCCTCTCCCCGGGCAGAGTCAGGGTCCCCCCCCCCCTCTCCCCGGGCAGAGTCAGGGTCCCCCCCCCCTCTCCCCGGGCAGAGTCAGGGTCCCCCCCCCCTCTCCCCGGGCAGAGTCAGGGTCCCCCCCCCCCTCTCCCCGGGCAGAGTCAGGGTCCCCCCCCCCCCTCTCCCCGGGCAGAGTCAGGGTCCCCCCCCCCTCTCCCCGGGCAGAGTCAGGGTCCCCCCCCCCTCTCCCCGGGCAGAGTCAGGGTCCCCCCCCCCCTCTCCCCGGGCAGAGTCAGGGTCCCCCCCCCTCTCCCCGGGCAGAGTCAGGGTCCCCCCCCCTCTCCCCGGGCAGAGTCAGGGTCCCCCCCCCCTCTCCCCGGGCAGAGTCAGGGTCCCCCCTCTCCCCGGGCAGAGTCAGGGTACCCCCTCTCCCCGGGCAGAGTCAGGGTCCCCCCCCCCCTCTCCCCGGGCAGAGTCAGGGTCCCCCCCCCCCCTCTCCCCGGGCAGAGTCAGGGTCTGGCCCCTGCACTCGTCTCCTCCTTGTGGTTCTCACTGATATTCTGTCTTCTCTCCTGACAGTCACCCGCTGTGTGGTGATGAAGCTGACAATCGCTGCGGTGTTGGGCAGAGCGCGGCTCGGGGTCATCACCAGCCTAGGACCAACCAGGGAGAAGACACTGGAGGTGCCTGGTTGCCTGTTGTACACACGGACGGCGTCTCCCCCTCATCTCACCCATGACACCCTGCAGAGCATTGACGGCGTCCCCCCAGTGACCCACGTCACCCTGTCCACTCTGTAAGAGAAAAGAGACATTGTACAGAAAAGTAATGTGCGGCCAGCAGGATCCCACAGCAGCACAGAGTATGTCAGGAGAGGATACACTAATGGAGGGATCCACCAAGAGCACAGAGTATGTCAGGAGAGGACAGACTGATGGAGCGGATTATCAGCAGCACAGAGTATGTCAGGAGAGGACAGACTGATGGAGCAGGATCCCCCAGCAGTACAGAGTATTTCAGGAGAGGACAGACTGATGGAGCAGGATCCCCAAGCAGCAAAAAGTGTGTCAGGAGAGGACAGACTGATGGAGCAGGATCCCTGAGCAGCACAGATTATGTCAGGAGAGGACAGACTGATGGAGCAGGATCCCCCAGCAGCACAGAGTATTTCAGGAGAGGACAGGCTGATGGAGCAGGATCCACCAGCAGCACAGAGTATGTCAGGAGAGGACAGACTGATGGAGCAGGATCCCCCAGCAGCACAGAGTATTTCAGGAGAGGACAGGCTGATGGAGCAGGATCCACAAGCAGCACAGAGTATGTCAGGAGAGGACAGACTGATGGAGCAGGATTCACCAGCAGCACAGAGTATGTCAGGAGAGGACAGACTGATGGAGCAGGATCCCCCAGCAGCACAGAGTATGTCAGGAGAGGACAGACTGATGGAGCAGGATCCCCCAGCAGCACAGAGTATTTCAGGAAAGGACAGGCTGATGGAGCAGGATCCACCAGCAGCACAGAGTATGTCAGGAGAGGACAGACTGATGGAGCAGGATCCTCCAGCAGCACAGAGTATGTCAGGAGAGGACAGACTGATGGAGCAGGATCCCCCAGCAGCACAGAGTATTTCAGGAGAGGACAGGCTGATGGAGCAGGATCCACCAGCAGCACAGAGTATGTCAGGAGAGGACAGACTGATGGAGCAGGATTCACCAGCAGCACAGAGTATGTCAGGAGAGGACAGACTGATGGAGCAGGATCCCCCAGCAGCACAGAGTATGTCAGGAGAGGACAGACTGATGGAGCAGGATCCCCCAGCAGCACAGAGTATGTCAGGAGAGGACAGACTGATGGAGCAGGATTCACCAGCAGCACAGAGTATGTCAGGAGAGGACAGACTGATGGAGCAGGATCCCCCAGCAGCACAGAGTATGTCAGGAGAGGACAGACTGATGGAGCAGGATCCCCCAGCAGCACAGAGTATTTCAGGAGAGGACAGGCTGATGGAGCAGGATCCACCAGCAGCACAGAGTATGTCAGGAGAGGACAGACTGATGGAGCAGGATCCCCCAGCAGCACAGAGTATGTCAGGAGAGGACAGACTGATGGAGCAGGATCCCCCAGCAGCACAGAGTATGTCAGGAGAGGACAGACTGATGGAGCAGGATCCCCCAGCAGCACAGAGTATTTCAGGAGAGGACAGGCTGATGGAGCAGGATCCACCAGCAGCACAGAGTATGTCAGGAGAGGACAGACTGATGGAGCAGGATTCACCAGCAGCACAGAGTATGTCAGGAGAGGACAGACTGATGGAGCAGGATCCCCCAGCAGCACAGAGTATGTCAGGAGAGGACAGACTGATGGAGCAGGATCCCCCAGCAGCACAGAGTATGTCAGGAGAGGACAGGCTGATGGAGCAGGATCCACCAGCAGCACAGAGTATGTCAGGAGAGGACAGACTGATGGAGCAGGATTCACCAGCAGCACAGAGTATGTCAGGAGAGGACAGACTGATGGAGCAGGATCCCCCAGCAGCACAGAGTATGTCAGGAGAGGACAGACTGATGGAGCAGGATCCCCCAGCAGCACAGAGTATGTCAGGAGAGGACAGGCTGATGGAGCAGGATCCCCCAGCAGCACAGAGTATGTCAGGAGAGGACAGGCTGATGGAGCAGGATCCCCCAGCAGCACAGAGTATGTCAGGAGAGGACAGGGTATACAGCAGATCCTCACGCTGTGACTTATTTTCAGGGCAGAACATCAGGAAGTCCTGGAGGAATATAAGGAGGGGATCCGGACGTTTGCCGGTGAGTGAACATTCATCTATATAGATAAAAAAGAAAAACTGGAGGCACAAGAGCATAAAAATGATTATTTATAACAGTCTATTGTCTGCTGCTGTGCGGCCTCCAGGGTTCTGTGTTATCTGGATGCTCTGGTATTTGCCAGGGAGGCTGTGTATCTGTGCTCTGTCTGTCTGTCTGCCTTCTTGCCTGTCTGTCTATCCTAGCTATGTCTGAATTCCACACTATAAATCTCACCTCCTTTGTTGAGAATACTTTTGTCCTGCACTTGGACACGGTTTCCTCTACCTCTGCGCCCCCATAGACTATAAACATCCAGGTCCACACTGTGCTCTGCACTGACGTTGTAAGATATCACAGGAGTATCACAGGATACACAGGAGCAGCTTGCAGGAGATTGTCAGACACAGCCGGACTCCCCAGACAGAAGGTGAACTTTATTATTTTTACTTTTTATTATTAATCATTAATTTCTCTAGTCACCTTCCACGACAGCAGAACGGAGGTTGCCTCCCCGCCCTAATAGGGGACAGGAAACACAAAGAGGTTAAAAACCCCTCCCCTTCCTGCACACACCAGTGTTTTTCCTGTCCCCTATGGGGCATGAAGAGGTTACTCTGAGCTGCTGGTGGCCGGTGACTGGGCAGCTCCTGTTGTTCTTACCGGGCGGCTGGGGTCGGGCCTTCGGGTCTCTCCCCTGGGGCCGCTCCCGTCTCCCCCTGTGGTGATTCGGGACTGTGCCGCCCCTCCTGCGCTCCCTTGGGGGGTAAAGCGGGGCTGGTGTGCCTTCGGCCGGGGGCCTCTCTGAGCTCCCCGGCGTTCTCCTCCTCCTCCAGGCGCGGCCGCCGCTGTGGGCCGCAACCGGAAGTGATGTCACGGAGCCCGCGACCGGAGGTGACGTCGCGGAGGTTAACGCGTCACTTCCGGTGGGCGTTCCCGGGCGGGAACGCGGGCGGCTGACAGCATGGCGTGCGGGGCGGTCGATCCTGGACACAGATGCGGCCGGACGAATGGCACTGCGGGATCCGGAGGAGGAGGTAGTCTACGCTGAGGACCCGGCTGCATAAAGCCCGGTCGGCTTCTTCTCCAGGTAAGGCCTGTGGGTCAGTGCGGCTAGGAAGTCCAGGTGTGTCAGGTCTGTGACCATCCCCCCTGAGTGCCTCTGATCTCTTGCTCTCAGTTGCTTAGCAGGGTGGGCCTGGTTAGTACTGGCTGTGCTGATGGAGTCTGAGAAAGCCCTTGTGCCTGCATCTGCAGAGCCCAGCGTTCATCCCCCTACTGTGAGTAGCTGGATGGGGTCCACCATGGCATGGGTATGACTGGTTCTGTGTCCTTATGGGGTCCCTCTCTCTCTCTTTTAGGGAGAAAAGGTTTCCGGATCTCGGAAGGACAAGGATAAACCTGTGTCCCGTAAATGTGGGGTCTGCTCGGTCAAATTGCCCTCTTCCCATAAGAAGAAGCTATGCCAGCCCTGCACTGATGATGTCCTTCGTGCGGAGCAACCGTCACTTCTGGACAGTATCAAAACCCTTATCCAGCAGGAAGTCCAGTCTTCCTTGGCTGCCCTTTCTACGCCTCCTGCCCCTGTGTTGGTCCCTCCGGCTAAGAAACGTAAACTTGTCCATGAGGATTTGTCCTCTGAGTCCGGGGAATTGCTTTCATCTGACCCTGAGGGATTGGGAGGTTCTGAAGAGCCTCTGGATTCCGCGGGTGCGGATAGGAAGCGGTTTCTTTTTTCTTCGGATGATATGGAGGAACTTCTTGATATGGTTCGCTCCACTATGGGGGTTGAGGAGGTGGAGCCGGCTCCTTCCGTGCAGGATGTCATGTTTGGGGGCTTAAAGGCTAGGGCCCGTAAGGGATTTCCTGTTCATGACAACCTCTTAGATTTGGTTATGCAGGAATGGGAATGTCCGGAAAAACGTCTTTCTGTTTCTTCCGAGATGAAGCATAGGTTTCCCCTCACGGGAGATTGTTCTAAATGGGAGCTTCCCAAGGTAGATGTCCAGGTATCCAGGGTTGCGAGGAAAACTGCCCTCCCCTTCGAGGACTCCTCGCAGTTGAAGGATCCCATGGATCGGAAGGTTGAAGGTCTTCTCCGGAAGACCTGGGATTCTTCTTCCTACCTATTGCAATCTAATATTGCTGCTACCTGCGTGGCTCGGTCCCTCTCTCGTTGGCTTGTTCAGCTGGAGGACCATGTCTCTCACGGTACTTCCCGGAAGATATTGTTAACTCTCTCTCTCTGCTTCATAAGGCTACGGGATTCCTTGCTGATGCGTCTGGGGAGTCTGTCCGGGTGGCCGCACGTGCGGCGGCTCTCTCTAACTCCGCCCGACGAGCTCTTTGGTTAAAACTCTGGACGGGGGATGTGACGTCCAAGGTCAAGCTTTGTTCTCTCCCTTTCAAGGGGGAGTTGGTGTTTGGCCCGGCTCTTGATGAGATTCTGGAGCAGGCCACGGACAGGAAGAAATCTCTTCCTGAACAGCGGTCGGCACGGAAACAGTTTTTTTCGTCCGTCCCGTGATCCGGTCCCTTCCTCTCGTGGTAAGGGGAAGTCGGGGCGGTGGAGTTACCCGAAAGGGGGTAGAGGTAGGGGCTTCTTTGGTCCCCCGTCCCACTCCCGCCCTGACAAGCAGTGACTGTGCCGGGGTAGGGGGTCGGCTCTCGCATTTTTTTCCAAGGTGGCAGGAGGTCTCCTCCAATCCTTGGGTGCTCCGGGTCATCCAATCCGGCTTGCACATAGAATTCGTCTCAAGACCCCCCCAGTGCCTTCGGGTCACCACGCTTCCCTCTCGCCCTCTTCAGAGCGCCTTGTGGCAGGGTCTTCGGACCTTGTTGGATTCTGGCGTGATTTCTCCGGTTCCCCTTCGGGAGGTCGGCAGGGGTCATTACTCTCGGCTCTTCATGGTAAAAAAGCCTTCGGGGCCTACAGGATTATTGTCAACCTGAAGCCTCTGAATCGGTTCGTGGTTTACCATCGGTTCAAGATGGAATCCATTCGGTCCACCATTCCCTTGATTGGTCAGGATTGGGTGATGGCCACTCTCGACCTCACAGATGCATATTACCATGTCCCGATACATCCGGATCATCGTCAGTTTCTTCGGTTTGCGGTCACGCGCAATCGGGAAGTTGTTCATTTCCAGTTCAACGCCCTTCCATTCGGGCTCTCCTCGGCCCCTCGGGTGTTTTCCAAGATCATGTCGTAGGTCGTTTCCTTTCTTCGGGGTCAGGGGATTTTTATTGTCCCCTACCTCGACGATTTTCTAATCCTGGCACCCTCGTCTCACCAACTGTCCCTCTCGGTTTCCGCCACCCTTCAGGTTTTGCGGTCCCTGGGCTGGCTTCCAAATTTGGCGAAGTCCGACCTGACTCCGTCCACGCGGAAGCAGTTTCTGGGGATTCTTCTCGATTCTTCCCGGCAGTCGTCTTTTCTGCCGCCGGACAAGAGGGTGGAACTCGTGCAGAAGCTCGCTCGCTTCCGGGGATCCCGTCGTCCTTCCCTGAGGGAGGTCATGTCGGCGTTGGGTTCTCTGACAGCTTGTATCCCGGCAGTTCCCTGGGCGCAGGCTCATTCCAGGGTTCTGCAGGATTTTCTCCTGTCCTCCTGGGACAGGTCCTCCGCCTCCCTCTCGCGGAGGGTGGCCCTCCCGGGTCACGTCCGGTCCTCTCTAGCCTGGTGGCTGACCCCTCGGAACCTCCGGAAGGGGGTGTCTTGGGTCCAGTCTCCATTGGTGTCCCTCACGACGGACGCCAGCCAGCGGGGGTGGGGGGCCACGGTGGCGGGCCACCACTTCCAGGGCCGGTGGTCTCCTCAAGTCAGTGCCAGGTCCTCCAACTTTCGGGAACTGATGGCGGTGGAGCTGGCCCTCCGAGCTGCGAGTGCTCTTCTCCACGGCTGTCACGTCCGGGTGTTCTCGGACAATGTCACGGCGGTGGCACATGTCCGTCACCAAGGGGGTACCCGGTTTGCCAGTCTTACGTGTCTTTCTGCAAGGATTTTTTCCTGGGCAGAACGGCACGTCCTGTCCTTATCGGCGGTTCATTTACGGGGGTCCGACAACATCCAGGCAGACTTCCTCAGCCGGAGGGACATCCATCCGGGCGAATGGTGTCTCCATCGGGAGGTCTTCGCCTCCCTGGTCTCTCGGTGGGGTCTTCCCGAAGTGGATCTGTTTGCAACCCTTCACAATGCCCAGGTGGAGTCGTTCTTCGCCCTGTCTCCATCCGGTCGCCTGCTGGGGGTGGACGCGTTCTCTCATCCCTGGGGGTTCTCCCTGGCCTACGCTTTTCCTCCAATTCCTCTCATTCCGCGGACGCTTCAGAAGATCCGGCTGGACGGGGTTCCTACAATCCTGGTGGCTCCCCTCTGGCCAGGTCGCAGTTGGTTCAGCGCCCTGCTGAGTCTGGCAACGGACGGTCCCGTTCTTCTTCCACGGAGGCCCGATCTCCTTCACCAGGGGCCCATTCTTCATCCCGACCTTCCCAAGTTGAACCTAGCGGCCTGGTTATTGAAGCCAACTTGCTGAGGGCTAAAGGTCTTTCGGAGGGAGTGATCTCGACTTTGCAAAAGAGTAGGAAGTCGGTCACCAATGCTATTTATGGGAAGATCTGGAAGAAATTTGTATCTTGGTGTGCGGCTGATCCTCCTGATCCCCTGCATCCGAATATTGCTCGCATTTTGGATTTTTTTGCAGGCCGGTCTGGAGTTGGGTCTCTCCCCCAGTACGCTCAAGGTGCAGATCTCTGCTCTCAGTTCCTTTTTTGATCAGGGTTTAGCCGCTCACCCTTGGGTCCGTCGGTTTATGACTTCCGCCGGTCGGCTGCGGCCTCGTCTGCGGTCCCATGTCCCTCCTTGGGACCTGAATCTGGTCCTCTCCGGTCTCACGAAGGCCCCCTTTGAACCGCTGTCCTCCTCGGATCTCCGGGTGCTGTCCCACAAGACCGCCTTCCTGGTGGCGGTCACATCGGCTAGGCGTGTGGGTGAACTCCAGGCTCTTTCCATCCGTGAGCCTTACCTTCGGATCATGGAGGATAGTCTGGTGTTTCGCCTTGACCCTTCTTTTTTGCCTAAAGTGGTCTCTGACTTCCATCGGTCGCAGGACATTGTTTTGCCTTCGTTTTGTTCTTCTCCTTCTAATCCGAAGGAGGAGTGTCTTCATACGCTGGATGTTCGTCGCACGGTGCTCTTCTATCTCCAGCAGACGGCAGCTTTTCGCGTCGACCAGAATTTATTTGTCCAGCTCTTCGGCCGCCGGAAAGGTCACAAGGCCTCCAAGGGTACGATCGCTGGTTGGATCAAGCAAGCCGTCTGCACGGCCTATGTTCAGATGGGTCATTCACCTCCTGAAAAACTCAAGGCTCACTCAACTAGATCCGTCGCTGCTTCCTGGGCTGAGCGGGGTGATGCTTCCGTTGAGCAGATCTGCAGAGCTGCTACTTGGTCCTCGGTCCATACTTTTACCCGTCATTACCGGCTGGACTTGAATCGGGATCTCACGTTTGGCAGGAGAGTCCTGCAGGCTGTTATCCCACCCTAAGGTATATTCGTTGGTATTCCTCCGTTCTGCTGTCGTGGAAGGTGACTAGAGAAAATTGAATTAGACTTACCGGTAATTCCATTTCTAGGAACCTTCCACGACAGCATTATTTCCCTCCCTATGCCTTTCTTCTTGTTATGATTGTTGTTCCTGCACTTGGTGGTCGCTTTCATGCGGGTGTGTACAGTCAAAACACTGGTGTGTGCAGGAAGGGGAGGGGTTTTTAACCTCTTTGTGTTTCCTGTCCCCTATTAGGGCGGGGAGGCAACCTCCGTTCTGCTGTCGTGGAAGGTTCCTAGAAATGGAATTACCGGTAAGTCTAATTCAATTTTTTATTATCATTATTTTCCATATTTCCATTCTTCCCTGTATACAGCCCTGAACCTGCACTTGTGTATACAGATAAGGAAGTGCTGTGTGATTGAGCTATGAAAAGTGTGTGTATGATAACGGCCGGGTCTGAAATAGTTACGGGTTCACTTACTTTTCTCATTGCTATGTATGATACATGATTGTGTGTTATTAGTGTTGTGAAGCCGCGCACTCTACGTCTAAGGTCGTGTGCACACCTCGCGTTTTGATGCTGTTTTTAATCAATTCTTCAAGTAAAACCACATCCCAGCAAAGTCTATGGGATTTCTGCATCGCTGTGCACACATTCAGGTTTTTTCACCTGCAGATTTTGGCGCAGAAAAAAGCAGTAACGTGCTAATTCTTTCTGCATTTATCTCATACATCATATGATATAAACACTTGGGGAAAAACACATACAAATGCTGCAGTTTTCCTGCCAGTAGATGTGTTTTTTGGCGGAGAAATAAACTGCAAGGTGTGAACATCACCTAACTGTACTAACAAAGCAAGCACAGTCAGCAGAGAAAAACTGTAGACCGCACCTGGTGACTGCCTGCACACCGAGCAATGGACTGTGAGTGTGTGCAGCCGGCAATGGACTGTGAGTGTGTGCAGCCGGCAATGGACTGAGAGTGTGTGCAGCCGGCAATGGACTGAGAGTGTGTGCAGCCGGCAATGGACGGTGAGTGTGTGCAGCCGGCAATGGACTGTGAGTGTGTGCAGCCGGCAATGGACTGTGGGTGTGCAGCCGGCAATGGACGGTGAGTGTGTGCAGCCGGCAATGGACGGTGAGTGTGTGCAGCCGGCAATGGACTGTGGGTGTGCAGCCGGCAATGGACGGTGAGTGTGTGCAGCCGGCAATGGACGGTGAGTGTGTGCAGCCGGCAATGGACGGTGAGTGTGTGCAGCCGGCAGTGGACTGAGAGTGTGTGCAGCCGGCAGTGGACTGAGAGTGTGTGCAGCCGGCAATGGACTGAGAGTGTGTGCAGCCGGCAATGGACGGTGAGTGTGTGCAGCCGGCAATGGACTGTGAGTGTGTGCAGCCGGCAATGGACGGTGAGTGTGTGCAGCCGGCAATGGACGGTGAGTGTGTGCAGCCGGCAGTGGACTGAGAGTGTGTGCAGCCGGCAGTGGACTGAGAGTGTGTGCAGCCGGCAGTGGACTGAGAGTGTGTGCAGCCGGCAATGGACTGAGAGTGTGTGCAGCCGGCAATGGACGGTGAGTGTGTGCAGCCGGCAATGGACTGTGAGTGTGTGCAGCCGGCAATGGACTGTGAGTGTGTGCAGCCGGCAATGGACGGTGAGTGTGTGCAGCCGGCAATGGACTGTGGGTGTGCAGCCGGCAATGGACGGTGAGTGTGTGCAGCCGGCAATGGACTGTGGGTGTGCAGCCGGCAATGGACGGTGAGTGTGTGCAGCCGGCAATGGACGGTGAGTGTGTGCAGCCGGCAATGGACGGTGAGTGTGTGCAGCCGGCAGTGGACTGAGAGTGTGTGCAGCCGGCAGTGGACTGAGAGTGTGTGCAGCCGGCAGTGGACTGAGAGTGTGTGCAGCCGGCAGTGGACTGAGAGTGTGTGCAGCCGGCAGTGGACTGAGAGTGTGTGCAGCCGGCAGTGGACTGAGAGTGTGTGCAGCCGGCAGTGGACTGAGAGTGTGTGCAGCCAGTGTCAGTGCGCACCCGAGCGAGCGCCGTCCATCAGAAGCAGAAAAATCCCCAAAGTGCAAAATGAGTAGCAATTGTGAACAGGTTAGTTTCTCAGGTACAGGTAAGACTGTGTTCACACGCTGAGTTTTTGCAGTGTTTTTTTCATGAGTCTTTTGCAAATTAAAAGCTGCTTTTTTCCAGCTCCAGCAAAACCTGAGATTCCAGAAATCTCCTGCACACGAGGGATTGTTTGTTTCCTGACTTAATTTAAATATTTATGTCCCCAAAAAAATGAGACAAGTTCTAGGAGTGATACCTTCATTGGTTAACCGGTAAAAATTATATTTGCAGCTTTCAGAGCTCAATGCTCCTTCATCAGGCATATTACAAATTAATTACTGAAACAACATTTAAAGTGTAACCTCCGTGTAAATTATTATTTAATGTAGAGCAAGTGAATATAATAAACTTTCTAATATACTTCATTAGAAAATTCTGGCTGGTTACCATTCATAAACCTTAGACAAGGTGTCCCCACTAGACTGTGTGAAACTCATTCCGCGGCACATCCGTCTTCACAGTGAATATGGGGCATGTAACCATATAAGGGAGGGGGTGTGGCCTACACTGCTGCCTGCAGCTGGTGAGGAAACAATGTATCAGATTACAGCACAGAAGTGTTCTTTAGAAATCTGAAGACCTCATGGAGGAGGTGTGAACTGTGTCCATGTAATGAGGTGTTCCATTGTTATAGATTGGAACATTCTTATGAGTTTGATTTCCCAGATGTTTCTATCTCATTTTTAATAATAATAATTTTTCTTTCTATAGCGCCAACCTATTCCGCAGCGCTTTACAATTCAGAGGTTCATATACAGATGGTCATAGGTAACAATTACATCAAAACAATACAACACAGTAAAGCAGAGAATCAATGTAACAAATACAGTACAATAATTTCAGCAAAAATGAAGGTGACCCTGCTCAAAAGAGCTAACAATCTACAACGGGATAGAGCTTACACAAGGTACAGGGGCTTATTGCACTGATGGTCCAGGCATCTTGAGGAAGAGGGGGATAGATAAAGTCACATGATTGGTCACCAGACAATCTGGAGGCTTTTGGGTTTGGTGGAGTTTGAAGGAGATGTCCAGAGAGATAGTGAATGGGCTATGTACAGTATAGCGGACTTCTATTAGGGAGCATGATAGGCCGCCTTAAAAAGATGTGTTTTTTTTTTTTTGGATCAGATAGATTTTTATTGAACATTTTAACAGGTTACATTAACACAAGGTACAACCCCTCCCGCCCCCCTCCCGCTCCCGTCCCTGACAGCAAATCCAGCCAACAGCGGCCAAACAGTAGGAAACAAACATTAACGTATACATGAAAAGATATACAATCGTCTTGTCGCCTATCCTACCCCCGGTATGTATATCAGGAATATCTTCTCAGCTCACCCATATTGTATCCATGATGACCACATTTTCTCAAACATTTCCGATTTTCCACGTCTCGCACATACACCCCTTTCCAATCGGATTACTTCCTCTACCATTCTCATATACTCTCTTCTACTCGGGGGGGTCTTCCTGAATCCAATGTCTCGCTATCAATTTCCTTGCCACAAATAATAATCTCGCGACGACAACCTTTAGTGCATTGTCAATCGCCACCTCCTCCACATATCCCAGCAGACAGACAATAGGATCCCTTGGAATCACACACCCGTATGCACCCTCTATCCGATTGATAACTGTGGTCCAATATGAGAACAATCGTGGGCAGGACCACATCATGTGATAAATTCCGGCTCCCTCCCCCCTGCATCTCGGGCATTCTGAGTCAATTCTCAATCCCGCTCGGTGCATTATCACTGGCGATCTATATACTCTATGTAGCACATATAATTGCGACAATCTAGATGGTTCACTTATAGATAGTTTAGGTATATATTCCATAATACTGGTCCATTGGTCATCAGATATGGAGCCCACATCCTCTTCCCATTTCTGACGGGACTTAATAGGAAATGAAAGGAGAAAAGTATGTAGTAAATCCCTATATATGCAGGAGATCACTCCTCTTGTCATCCCGTCATGACAGATATAATCGAGGACAATATCAGAGTGGATACGGAGAGTCCTCCCAATGCCCTGTGCTTTAAACGCATGTTGGACCCTCAGATAGTGATACCATTCCTTGTCGGATAGGCCAAACTCCAATCTTAACTGCTGAAAGGATTTCAGCCCCTGTCTATCCAATAGTTGGTGTACATAGAGAATACCTCCCCGCATCCACTCCGGCAGTCCAATCATAGATTTCAAGCCCGGAAATCTCCCGTTGTTCCATACCGGTGTATATATCGTCAGGCCCGTCACTCCTCTCAGTTGTTTAATACGTTCCCAGAGTTTGTGAGTAAGGTCAAGAGTTGGATATCTCTTTCCCAAAACCCCCATTGACCCATCCTCGAGTCCATCCACCAAAGGGGACCTACCCGTCATGTCCTCCAAGACTCTCCTAATTGAAGTATGGTCCGCTACACCTGCCCAACCCCGCAAATGCTGACACTGCGCTGCAAGATAGAAAATCCCAGGATGAGGCAACGCCAACCCACCCTCATCTTTCGGTCTCTGCAACGTCTCCAGTCGTATCCTGGGTTGTCTCTTTCCCCATATCAAGTCCCGAAATATGTCGCTAATCGGCTTAAGTTTCCGCTGTGAGATCCATAAGGGGGAGTTGTGTAGCACATATAGTACCTTGGGCATCAATATCATTTTAATTAGATTAACTCTCCCCACCACCGATAAACACAGCTTGCTCCAGGCGTTAACCTTACGCCTCAGTATCGGCAACAAAGGGGCAAGGTTGAGCCGCAGGAAATCCGCGATGGGTAGAGTCACCTGAATACCCAAATACTGAAATTGCCTCACTCTTTGTAATCTTTGTGCTTCTATCGGTATCTCAACCCCATCTCCACTCTCATCAACCTCAAACAGACTGGATTTAAGCCAATTTATACAAACTCCTGACAGTGACCCAAACTTCTTGATGGTTTGCATGGCATGGTTCAGCGAGCTCCCCTGATCTTCCAAAAACAATAACACGTCGTCCGCATATAAAGCGATTTTTTCCTCAACTCTACCATATTTAAACCCCTTAATCTCCTTAGACCCTCTGATCATTGCCGCCAGGGGTTCCACCGTAAGGGCAAACAGCAGGGGCGACAATGGGCATCCCTGTCTGGTTCCCCTCTGTAGATCAATCTTACGAGAGGTGTTCCCGTTCACCCGGAGCTTTGCTACCGGCTGGATATACAGGAGCTGGATCCAAGATATAAACTGAGGACCAAAGCCCATGTGATGTAATACTCTCCATAAGAACCTCCACTCCACACTATCAAAGGCCTTATGGGCATCCAGCGATATCACCACTCTCCGACCCACGTTGTCCGACGGCAGCTGCAAATTTAAAAACAACCTCCTAATGTTGATTGCAGTAGACCTATTAGGCATAAAGCCAGACTGGTCCGGGTGTATCAACTTGGATATTACTGTTGTTAACCGATTTGACAATACCTTCGCAAGTATTTTTACATCTGCCGTCAGCAACGAAATAGGCCTGTATGACTCTGGATGGGTAGGATCCTTCCCCTCCTTCGGAATCACCACTATAGTAGCTTCTCTCATAGAGGCAGGTAACCTCCCACATTCCCTGGCCTCCTCAAAGACTCTTAACAATTTAGGTAACAAAAATTCCTCTAGATGTCTATAAACCTCCGCTGGCAACCCATCCGCCCCCGGGGCTTTCCCGCCGGCCAAACCATGCAATGCCATCGCTAACTCCTCTACCGTGACAGGAGCCTCTAATGCTTCTCTATCCCCATCAGACAGAGCAGGTAATGCCGCAGTCTCTAGAAAATCATCTATCTCCACCCCTTCCTCCGCCCCATCTGTGAAGTATAGAGGTCTCTATAAAAGGCGACAAACAGTTCCAAAATGTCCCTCGCATCCGTGACCTCCTCACCCCCCTGACCCCTTAATTGGTGAACGAACTGGCTTCTCCTCTGTGCAGCAGCAATTACAGATAGAAGGTGTCCCACCTTTTCCCCTTCTTCGAAAAATTTTGACTTCTGAAACGACAGTTTTTTTATCTGCATTTCCCATTAGGACTCTATTAACTTCCTCCTGTGCCTCCCGTAGAATTTTTCTTGATTCTTGGCTGGCCCTTTGCACTGCGTCTAACTCTGCCCTCTCCAATTTCTGTAAACTATCTTTCGTCTCTTTTTTAGTCCGGGATTTACACCTACATATATCCCGAAACAGGAGTCCCCTTAGAAATGCCTTCATAGTCTCCCACACCACTAATGAGTCAGCGCTCCCCTCATTTATCTTATAAAATTCCTCCAGTTCCTCCCCTATCTTAGCCATATCAATGGAACGCAACCACACCGGATGTATCTTCCATTCTCCTACAGCGCCCCCCTGTGATCTCAGACGGTGGATAGACACGAGGACTGGGCAATGGTCTGACACGGCTCTGGTCAAATACTCCACATCTTCTACCAACTCATCAAACAAGTCATTTCCAAGGGCCATATCTATGCGGGATAGTGAGTCATGCGAAGTCGAGAAACACGAAAAGCACTGCCTCCCAATATTTCTAGCTCTCCAGAGATCTCTCAGACCTATTTCTTGTACTAAAGTACCGAATGGAGTCACAGTGCCCCTCCGTTCCTCTCCCGATATATTGCTTCTATCCCATTGTGTATCCATCACATTATTAAAGTCTCCAATTAACAGGAATGGCATTGCCCCCTTTTTCTCCGCCAGTTCTCTAATTTCCCGTAATTTGATGCTGGAGTATGGCGGTGGGATATATATAGCCCCAATACTCAGTAACTGTCCAGCCAGCCTACAAACCACCAGTACATATTGCCCCTCCTTGTCTATGTGAACTTCCAGTTCCTCATATTGTGCAGATGAATGGATCAGGATCGATACTCCCCTAGCATATGAGGAGAAGGTAGAGTGATAAGCCCTCTGAGCCCACCTTTTGTTCAAGACGTCAACTGTATCTTTTGTTAAGTGAGTTTCCAGAAAACACAATACTGCTGGTTTATGGTCCATCAGATATTGGATAGCCGCTACTCTCTTTACCTTTCCCGATAACCCCCGTACATTCCAACAGACGATTTTAGTCCTCTCTCCCATAATACTCAAATTTCCGGGTATGCGACCCTGTTCCTGTTATTTGCTGTCTTCCCAACCCCCCTTCCTCCCCCTTTCCACCCCTACCCCCCCCCCAGCCCTCTTCCCAACCCAAATTAAACTTGCAATACTCTCAACGAGAGTGGGGACCCAGAAACCACGTCCCAAAGCTAAATAGGCACTACACATGTGCCGTCGTCCCGATCCTGGGATTCTAGGACTTTTTCCAATCCGCAGTGTTCGTCCGCCTCAAGCCTCTCCTCTGTACCCGTCTTGTCCCTCAACTTAACTTGTAACCTCAGCCCTGTAAAACAATTAAATTCTCAAATCTTAGGTACTCTCGCATTAGAAAATCAATAACAGTAATATAGATATATAAACAGTCCCATCCGTCACCACTTTAAGGACTTCTTTATTCCGTGGTGTCTCCACCGTAGTCACGTTCTTCCCGAAGTCCAACCTGTAAATCTTAGGCAATATGTAATTGGAAAAGATATCTTTCTGCATATTGAAACACAAACCATAAACATATATAGTGTAGAAGGTGAGAGAAATCCCCCCCCCCTCTCCCGTCATATAGAAACCAAGAAAAAAGAGAAAAGGATAAAAAATTGGAAAGGGGGGGAAAAAGAAAAACCAAAATTTCCCCAAAAATGTGTATCCGTTCAATACTAGTCAGAGTTCGTCCAGATGGAAAGTTTAAACTAACCGCAGTCTCCGAGCCCTTAACCGACCGCAAGAGTCAGTTTCAACATCAGGCCAATGTTCCAGACAGCCCCGCCATGGATCATGTATCCCTTTCAGCTTCCTTAATTCGGGCGGCATTGAGGTCCAACCATTGCGTTGCGTCCTCCGGATCCACAAAAAAAGGAAACCTTTCCCAAAGCCGCCACCCGCCACTTTGCTGGAAATATCATCGAGTACTTGACCCCCAGGTCTCTCAAACGTCTCTTTATGCCTGAAAATTGCATTCTTTGCCTCTGTACCACCACTGAGTAGTCTGGGTATATGGAGATCCTCTGGCCATTGATGGTAAGATCTTCCATACTCCTGGCTTTTTGCAGAATTGTATCTCTATCTCTATAATTGAGGATCTTTGCAAGTATCGTGCGGGGGCCCTTTCCGGGAGGCTGCGGCTGCATAGGGAGTCTGTGTGCCCTCTCTACTGCAAATAATCTGGACAGGGTATCGGAGCCAATCTTTTCCTTAAGCCAATCCTCGATATATTCTGTGGGGTTCCTCCCCTCTGACTTCTCTGGGACCCCTACTATGCGCAGATTGTTGCGTCTAGAGCGGTTTTCCAGATCGTCCGTTTTGGCCTCCAGTGCAGATAGTCTCTGTATATACTTCCTTTCTGCTCTCTCCAGTTTATCAATCCGGTCTTCTACTGAGCTTACTCTCTCCTCCACCGCTCCTGTCCTTACATCCACCTTCTTCAAATCCTTTTTAATGGTTGTTATCTCTCCCTGCACTCCCATGACTTGTTGTGTCAGTGTCTTTAAGGCCTCTTTACAATAGGAGACCACAGCATACACATCCTTTATGGTGGGATCCTCCTGCACAGGGTCCTCAGCCTGACTCTGCCCCGCAGCCTCCCCCTCCTCCGTCTGATCTGGGCCCATTGCTCCTTCCCCCACCTTCCTGTGGATTTCAGCCTCCTGCACAGTCTCCTCACCTCCATCAGTAGGGTCCCCAGAGTGTGAATCTTCTGATCGGGCAAACCGCTCCAGCTTTGCAGCCGCAGCCATGCGGCGCTGACAGGCTGCTTTTGCTCTCTCCGCCTCCTCCCTTGCCTCGGCGCCATCTTGGAGGCCGCTTCCCTCTCCGGCCCCTAGCTCTTTCTGTCGGCGGCGGGTCATTCTGTTTAACTCCCCCGGACTCCAGATGCTGCTCGCTGCTCCCGACACCACTCGGCACAGTTACAGCCCAGCAGTAGCGATTTGCGGGCTGTCAGCAGGATAATTCGACGGGCACACTGCGGGAGCTCTCTTCACTTGCGGCCGCTCACATCGCCGTCCTGGCCACGCCCCCAAAAAGATGTGTTTTTAGGGAGCATCTAGCTATGTAAATTGTGGATAGTCCTGATTTCTTGGGGTAGAGCATTCCAGAGAATTGGTGCAGCTCAGGAGAAGTCTTAGAGCCGGGAGCCATTTTTGAAGTGACCTTTCAATATTAGAACTTTTTTTTAGCGTCCAGGTCTAGAGAAGTGTGTTCTTACAGGCGTGTCCAGCTCATTTTTTTTATCGTATGTCTATGCAGATTCATCCTTGTTTGTAGTTTTTGCTGTGTTTCCCCAGTATATGTCCCTGCATTGCACCTTGTACATTGTATCATGGCCCCACATTGGAGGATGCACATGAAAAAAAGTCCATGATCTTCTAGTCGTGGTTTGTGTTGGGTATGGGGACTGCTGGTGATATATGGGTACGGGTCTTGTATGTGCCCGTCTGTGATGGTGATGTGAGGACACTTCTGACAAGGAGATTCCTTAGGTTGGGCGGCTGTAGGAGAGCAGCCGCAGTTCTGAAAAAAGGAACAGTGGCACTCCCCATGTCTATGCCCAAAATGACCTCCTTATGTCATGTCTCCTAAAACACAGGCAGGTACAGAGGGACGGTCACAGCATATCGTACCGGGATTACAGCTGTTTCGTGCTGATTTAGCTCTTCAACAGACAGAAGTGGTAAATCAGCACGAAACAGCTGTAATCCCGGTACGATATGCTGTGACCGTCCCTCTGTACCTGCCTGTGTTTTAGGAGACATGACATAAGGAGGTCATTTTGGGCATAGACACGGCGAGTGCCACTGTTCCTTTTATCTCATGGTTGCTTTCAGTCTATGGCTGATCCTCAACCCATATTCCATAGAAAACAGAGTGTTGATGTGAAGGTTGTATGTGACCACAAGAGGCGCCCTCTTCCTCCTCCTCCTCGTCCTCGTCCTCCTCTTTCTGTTTCTAGTGTGACCTTACACAATGTTGTTGTTGTCTTGCAGTGATGACATTTGGGGTCTGGGTTTTTTCCGACCCCCTTCCCCCCCCCTCTCTGGTGACATCCTGTGCGGTTGGGGGATGATGTGACGCAGGATGTGACCCCAATAACTCCGCTCATCATCTTGTGTTTTTCTGCAGGTTTGTCATACACTTTGCTTTATTGCTCAATCAATGACCCCGTCACTCCATCCGCCCCCGGATACAACACCAGCAAGGTAACTGAACCCGGAGGACAGTCCAAAACTGACCTCACACTTCACAGCTGAGGGTCTGCTACAGTTGTATCTGCTGTAAAACTGTTAAAATGTATCACAGATGATAATCCAGACTGTAACAAACCCTCAGCTGTGAGACGTTTTCAGCCTCTAAATGTAAACTAGAGCCTTCGGTTCACTCAATCAGATATTGGAAATGTTAGAAGATTGTCCCATTGACTATTAGGGATTGTTCTTCTCCTCCCCCTCCGTAGACGGTGTCAGTCTGGGGTTCAGGGGGTCGATTGGAGTTGACACCCCAGAAGTTCGTCTCCTTGCAGAGGGCCCTGAGGGTGGACTGGATCCAGAGCCTGTCTGATGGGGAGGTGATGGCCGACGGCTGCTCCCGGAAGAGGGCGAGGAAGTCCGTGGACCGATCTCTGGCGTTTCTGGACGAATGTCTGAAGCTGATGTCGGAGGATGAGGTGAGGAGCCCGGGAACGGGGAACATGGAGTTAATCGATCCTTCTTAAAGGGATCCTCTGACCCCAGCAGCTTCTTGTTCCTCTAGGCTCTGAAGCAGAAGGTTGTGATTGGCGCCATTGAGGGAGGAGACCTCCAGGAGGAGCGGCTGAGATCAGCGCGGGAGACGGCCAAGAGGCCCGTGAGCGGCTTCCTGCTGGACGGATTCCAGGGGCCCGGCGGGAGCCACGAGGCCAAGCTCAACCTCATCTCAGCGGTCACTGCAGAGTTACCAGAGGACAAGCCGCGGTGAGTACACTGCAACAGACCCTCAGCTGTGTGTAAAGCACAGTCACTGACAGCAGGCAGGGGACTTGAAAATGGATGAAAATCCTTTCCTTCATATTTGTGATACAGAACTCCAAACCCCCTACATAGTAGAAAAGGGATAATGGATTGTGCCTGCAAGTACCACTAGGGAGAGCTCAGGGCCTTGTACAGCTCCATGTGCTCCCAGTATGGAGTCAACTCCAGAGCTCCCCCTAGTGGTGACTACAGACAGGATCTTATCATGTATTTCTGTATACAGGGAGCTCCCCCTAGTGGTGACTGCAGACAGAATCTTATCATGTATTTCTGTATACAGGGAGCTCCCCCTAGTGGTGACTGCAGACAGAATCTTATCATGTATCTCTGTATACAGGGAGCTTCCCCTAGTGGTGCCTGCAGACAGGATCTTATCATGTATTTCTGTATACAGGGAGCTCCCCCTAGTGGTGACTGCAGACAAAATCTTATCATGTATCTCTGTATACAGGGAGCTCCCCCTAGTGGTGGCTGCAGACAGGATCTTTTCTCCTTCGCCTCATTGGGGGACACAGACCGTGGGTGTTATGCTGCTGTCCACTAGGAGGCGACACTAAGTAGAATCTGCAAAAGAGTTAACGTGACTCCTCCTCTGCAGCATACACCCCTGGGGCAGACACTGCCTCACCAGTTTTGCTTAGTGTCGCTTAGGAGGCAGACCTCTTTTATTGTTTTCCCTTTTTTAGATAGATTTATTAGAATTTTACTTTTTCTCCCTCTTTTTTTCTACAACTCCTAAGAAAAAGAAGAATCTTTCTCAGCTCCCCACATGGGCTGAGTTTATAGAACCTAATCGTCTCCTTCCCAGCTTCATCTTAGATCCCGGGCCAAGGTTCAGACAGACTCCTTTATTTACAGAGCTCCCCAGGCCTCATAGCTGAGCCCTGGGTTGAGGGACGGAGGTCTCATCTCACTCTCCATCTTCAGGATGCTATCTTTACAGGTTTCTGGATGGCAGCACGCAGGCCGGTCGGTCCTACACGCAGGACGGACATTGCCCTCCCCAGTCTCCCCTCACAGGGACTCCGGGTAGAGGAGCCAACCACAGGTACTTGTTTACCCATGGCATTGGAGCCCTGCTTGCCCCCTTCCCACATTGCCTTCCAGCGGCCGCATGCCTCCGGCCTCCACCGGACCCGGACACCGATGGCTCTCTGCATCCGGGGATTCCTCCCACGGTGCAGCAGCATTCTGGCTTTTGCCTTTGTCCCCGGGTTTGGCGGGACCTCCGCGCCGGCCTCCCCTCTTTGCCGGGGCCGCGTATTACTCCAGGCCCCGACTTCGGCCTAGCCTCGATAGTCCCCGCCTTTCTCCGCCCCTCGCGTGACGCGCAACTCAGGCGGAGCCCGCCCAGGACGCGTCAGAAGGGGGCGGAACGGTTATTTCTTCGCGCTTCTCGCGCATCGCGTGATTCCCCAGCGAGCCCTGTCAGCTGGCCCGTCCCTTTTCTCCATGTCAGCGGTCGCCACTTCCTCCCGGAATACATCATGGCGCCGCTGTATACTCGGTCCCCGGAGGGGCACCAACTTGGGCGAGCTGGCGTTGCTGCATACCCGGACCCCGGACGTAACCGGACCCTGGACGTGCAACAATGTGGTAAGCAGGGTAAGTGCTCTTATGCTTCCGCAGCCCTGTTTACCATGTCTTATTAGTCATAGCTGCAGAGGTAGCTTGGGGGGCAGCTGTGGCTCACCACCAGGGACACTATGGCCCCAAGGACAGTGCCAGGCTGGTGATTCTCAGCCGGGTGCTCGGAGAACTCCTCCAAGGGCCACACGTCTATAGGGATATCAAGCCTTCACTTTTGGGCTCATCCCCTTCTTCCCCTGTATGGAGTGTCACTGCAGGAACTTCATTATATGTGTCACTGCAGGCACTTCATTATATGTGTCACTGCAGGCACTTCATTATATGTGTCACTGCAGGCACTTCATTATATGTGTCACTACAGGCACTTCATTATATGTGTTACTGCAGGCACTTCATTATATGTGTCACTGCAGGCACTTCATTATATGTGTTACTGCAGGCACTTCATTATATGTGTCACTGCAGGCACTTCATTATATGTGTCACTACAGGCACTTCATTATATGTGTCACTGCAGGCACTTCATTATATGTGTCACTGCAGGCACTTCATTATATGTGTCACTGCAGGCCCTTCATTATATGTGTCACTGCAGGCACTTCATTATATGTGTCACTACAGGCACTTCATTATATGTGTCACTGCAGGCACTTCATTATATGTGTCACTGCAGGCACTTCATTATATGTGTCACTGCAGGCACTTCATTATATGTGTCACTACAGGAACTTCATTATATGTGTCACTGCAGGCACTTCATTATATGTGTCACTGCAGGCACTTCATTATATGTGTCACTGCAGGCACTTCATTATATGTGTCACTGCAGGCACTTCATTATATGTGTCACTGCAGGCACTTCATTATATGTGTCACTACAGGCACTTCATTATATGTGTCACTACAGGAACTTCATTATATGTGTCACTGCAGGACCTTCATTATATGTGTCACTGCAGGCACTTCATTATATGTGTCGCTGCAGGAACTTCATTATATGTAACTTTTCTGACTTCAGCAGTTTCTACCCTCACTGCCACAATCGTACTCCTACCGAGTACAAGATTACCATTCTCCCCCCTACATAACTGGGCAGGTTTGCGTCCATGCTACAGCACAGTACAGGGACGAGACCTCTGGTCCTACAGGGTCGCCCAACGTGCGACTCAGACTGGTCCGATTTGCACCGTGAAAAACCATGGAACAGACAGCACACCTCCTCAGGCATGTCTACCATCGTTGCCTGCAGCGGAATGCAATATTAAGACAGCTGTCTGTTGTTGGATACCTGGCCTTGGTATTCCCTTGTCATATCTAAGCTTGTAGGGGAGCTGGATATTGACTAAAAGGGCCACTTATCATGGTGGTTATGGTGTTCTCCGCAGGAGCCACCCCTTAGCTGAGTCTTTCCTTAGAGGGATATCTGGCTAGATCTGTGTTTTTGAGACTCCCAACCGAAGCTCCACAGACTCTATTTGCATATTAAGACAAAGACTGCAGGGAAAGCTGACTGGTTTAGCCATTGTCCGTCAGGTCTACTCTCTAGACTGGGGCCCTGATCTTCCACGCTCGCCCTGCTAGACATGTCGCACATTTGGCAAGGGTCATTACCCTACTCAGGCCATTAACAAACACTTTTTGTACCTTCTCCTCCTTGGACTGTCCCATGTCTCACGGACTAATTCACAGAAAGGAAACGGCCGCACAAATGTCTAACAATTCATCACGCAATCCAGGCGGTCCTTCAGATGTACATGTCCCATTCACACCGATTATCCTCCCAGTGCCGACTGGAGTCCACCTCCACCACCCACGGGAGATAGAGGGCGACGGTACCTATGCGTACCGATTTCCCAAAACCAACAACAGGCGGGAACGAGGAGTGTTACCTCCACGTACCCCCTCCTGCTCCGAGGGACATCATTATGGCGACTGTTTCTCAGCGTTCCGATCCTCAACTAAGAACTGTTTTAAAAGCTGATTCAGACATTCATCTGATACTTTCCCTCCTCTCCAGGATAGAGTCTTAACAAGGATGCATCAGACCGTCGGTTAAGCATACAATGCAGATGACAACCGATGGAGCAGCCGTAGTGGCTTCAAGCGCCATTGAGACTAGACAAGCAATCTAGCCACAAGAGGAACGAGTACTGAAAGATGGAGGGCGACGGTACCTGTGTGTACCGATCTCCCAAAACCAACAGGCGGCAACGCGGGGTGCTACCTCCACGTTTCCCCTCCTGATTTGAGAAACATCATTTATGGCGACGGTTCTTAAGTGTTCCGATCTCCAATACAGGACTGCTTGGCTCGCAGATCCGGACAATCGTCCCCCCCTGGTTCCTCTACAATACAGAACAGCTTGGTATGCGGATCCGGACAATCATCCTCCCCAGTTCCCGCTGTAGGAGCTGGGTTTGCAGTACATGGCGCTCTGATTTAGTAGCCCTCAGTCTCCCCATTAGCCTTCCTCAGGGCACTTGGGTTGTAGCACTTTTATATTGCCGTCTTCCATATGAGACTCCTTATCACGCGGATCTGAATATTCATCCTCTCCAGCTCCCACAGCTGGGTGTCTGGTTTCCAATGGATGGCACCACTATTTGGTACTTCTTAGTCTCCCCATCCGTCTCTTCAGGACATTGGGTTGCAGCACGTGCACAGTACCGTCTCCAATATGGGACCGTTTTACAAGCAACTTCGGATAATCATCTTCCTCAGCTCCCACAACTGGATGCAGAGTTGCAACAGCGCCTTTCCTTAGTAATCCTCAGGCTTCCATCCGTTTCCTCATGGCATTGAGGTCGCAGCTGAAGCGGATGTATATCTTCACTGATCGTCATCAAGTCCTCTTGTAGTCCCCAAACAGGGAAACGTTATGCGACCTCCCTGAACTTCTTTCATCCATGGAAGTACAAAGGTTTGCTGACCTTCATAAATGTCAACACATTTGTCTACATATTCCCGGGTGCTCCATAGTTTGTTCTCTCTACCTAGCCCTTCGGTGGCTCCGTGTGATACCGGCGATTATATCCATTTCTCAATCACGAGGACAAGTTGTCCTCCCTTACCTAGAGGGTCTCCTTATCAAGGCTCTTTCACTTGGAGGCTGCGCAGATGCGTTTGCACACTGCAGTGGACCTCCCAGCTCATTTAACCTGGTTGCTCACCAAGGATACACTCATCAAGACGCGTTTCTTTGGGACTGCGCAGCGGTGCTCACACCACAGTGAACTCCCTTACTCATCTTACCTTGTTATTCCATACCGAGACAATTTCTCCAGTTCCAATCTGGATGCCATCGTCACAGACGCAGACCCTCTTCAGTCCATCACTTCTCTCTCCGTGAAGTTAGGGCATACGGGTTGGTTACCTATTGACCAACCATTCCTCTGGTCTCCCCACACGATTCTCCTCAAGTCCCGGAACAGATCCCTTTTTTCCAGTCAGGTTTTTCAGGCTGACCTTCACTGGTGACCGCACCTGTCCTTCCTCTCACAAGCCGTACTGTCGCACTCCTATATGAGGGAGGGTGGCGGCCTGTTCTCACACGGCTCGGGACAGCGGACGACCCTCGGGGCCTCCCTGCCTATCATTCTCCTAGGGATTTGTATCTCATCATTGGGGCCTCGCAGGTGTAACCCGCACCACTCATGTAATGTCCAAGGTAGGACCCAGTATACAGTGAATCAGATCACTCCGGTTTTCTTCTTCTTCGTTACTAATACACAGCACGTACCTGTGTTCGGGGCTATAGCTCACAATTCACAACTTATGAGAGCGGATACCCCTCTGCCTCTCTTTCTTAGTCTGAGGCGAGGATTTAATCTCACGGCCTTGCAATCATCCAAATGACCTTGGCAAGGTTCAGGTCCAATGGCGTTAGTCCTCTAGAGGACCCCGGTTTGGTCCAGGCGCACTTAGTATGCTGGCCTATTTTCACTCACCACTGGTTTTCCCTGGCATTGTCCAGACCGTACAGGCCCTCTTTCCAAGGTCCTTTCTCAAAAAAAAAAAAAATTCGGAAACTCTAATCTTCTTAGGTGGCCCTGACACCTGGTTGTAGCTCTGATACCTAGTTCTCCTTTCGCGAACAGGCGCTACAACCTTGACTCAGGGGTAAACACCTGTTTCCGTTCACATCGATTCTCTCCCTCGAGTGCCTCAGGGGCACATCCCCATGCTACCTTCTCGGTTACGCCTCCATTGCGTGGCTGTAGGCTCAGGTTAGCACCTTCCATCCGGGACATTTTCACGCATTGTCCGCTCCTTCATTACAACAACTGCTGGTAACATGGGACTTCGTCCCGGTCTACTATGTGCTGCAGGATTCTTCCTTCAGACCTTCACAGAAATTTTTCTTTCACCTTTGTTACCAAGGGTGGTGTTAACTTTACCTCTACCTTTACCTTTATCCGTTGAGTCTCTGACCCTAGCGCTCTCCTCGAAGCACCCCCTTTTTCGGTGGTCGCCAAGATAGGTTGGGGATGCGACCTGTATCATCTTTCTTCATAAGATGGCAGGGTCATTCCATATAAACAAAGACCACACCGTTCCGGCTCCTTGTCAGTCGTTCAGCACTGATGCACCGTATCAACATGGCTCGGCACACGTTAGATTCGCCTGAACTCTACGTGTCTATGAGGCTAGTACGGCAGCTTCCAGAAGTTCCTTCTGTCCTTCGAAGAAACTCTGACAGATTGTTCTTCATCCTCTCGGTGGGCCGCTGACTGCGCATGCCGACATCCTCAGCCAAACTGCTTACACGTACAGACTTCCTATTCAGTTGCAAATATTACCGTTTACATCGGGTATAAGGTCGTGCATGCACTCGTACAACTGGGGGCATTCTACCTCCTTTGGGCCCAGGCTTCTCCGCTGTAGGTGGCCGAGGCTGTCACCTGGTTCAGCTTTTACACTGTTGTGGTACAACACAGTGTTCGTACGCTTACGCTGTTGTGTAACATCACAGTGTTCATTTTCTTTCCTTATTAGATGCAGATCTAGTTGATGCGTCTCCCTGGTGGCAGCAGCTCACCGGTAGGGTGCAGCTTGTATAAGAGTCTCTAATGTATTCTTTTCCCGCCCAGGGACTGCTTTGGGACGTCCCACGGTCCTGTGTCCCCCAATGAGGCGAAGGAGAAAAGGAGAATTTTGTGTACTCACCGTAAATTCCTTTTTTCTTAGCCTCTAATTGGGGGACACAGCACCCACCCTGTTGCCTGTTCGGGCCTTCTTACTGGCTTTTCAGGTTTCTAGTCTCTCAGGTTACTTCTGAAAAATTACATACGTGCCTGTTTTTTTTTACAGGCCCGGTTGTTTTAATATTCTGTTACTTGTTCTATAGGTGCCTGGTTTTTTACAGGCCTTATTATATCGTTAATCTGTTACTTGCTCCTACTGCTTTAGCACAAAACTGGTGAGGCAGTGTCTGCCCCAGGGGTGTATGCTGAAGAGGAGGAGCCACTTTAACTCTTTTGCAGATTCTACTTAGTGTCGCCTCCTAGTGGACAGCAGCATAACACCCACGGTCCTGTGTCCTCCAATTAGAGGCTAAGAGAAAAGGAATTTACGGTGAGTACACAAAATTCTCCTTATTTCTGGGATCGATTCCCTCACCTCTAACCTTTCGGCGTATATAGACAACATAATGATTGCTAATGTTTTTAATCTCAGAAGCCACCTTAGGGACTCCACACATCTAATTAAATTGATCAATGGAATACCATGGAAAAATTCATTCCATTTTATATCCATGGATGTTACAGGGTTATATTCCAACATCCAGCATGAGATTGGCCTGTCCTGTTTTGCTTTGTACCTGAAGGGTGATTCTCGTATTCCAATCCCTCAAAAAAAATTTCTCCTAGAGGGTATGAATTTTATATTAAAAAATAATTATTTTTCCTTTTGAGGATTCCATTTTCCATCAGATTAAAGGTACATCTATGGGGTCCAGGGTAGCCCCCACTTACGCCATCCTTTTTATGGCAGCATTTGAGAGTTGGAATGTTTATAATAATGATTACTACAGGAATGTTATCTTACACAAAAGGTTTATTGATGACATCATAATTATCTTTGATAATGAGCAAAACACCCTACAGCCCTTCTTAAGGCTGATTCTTAATAACAATTGGGGTATTGAGCTAACTCCAGAAGTCAGCACAAAGACAATTAATTTTCTTGATCTAACTATTTGGCATGATGGGGTTAAAATCAATACAAAAACTTATTTTAAAACAGTAGACACTAACAGTTACGTACATTTTAACAGTAACCATTATGTTCAGTGGCTAAAAAACCATATCTAGTAATCAATATAAACGTATTAGAAAAAATTGTACTCGTGAGGAAGATTTTAAATATCAGAGTGAAATCTTGCGTGAACGATTTTTTGAAAAGGAATATCCAAAAAACCTGATCAGAAAAGCCTATAATGAAACTAAGGATATCGCTCAGGCTGAGTTATTAGAAAAAAACTGACAAAAAAATTATGGAGGTTCCAGTTAACTTTATAACCACTTTTTCATCCCAAAATGAGATTAAGGATATCATTCATAAACATTGGAGGGTTTTGTTAATTGACCCCATATGTAAGAAATGTTTACCCCTGACCCCGTTGGTGACATACAAGAGAGCACCTTCTTTAAAAAGTATATTGGCCCCAAGCAGATTGAGGAAAAAGAAATTGGCTATAAAGGGATCCAATACTTTCTCTAGCACAATGACAGTGGGATCGTATAAGGGTACTTTCACATCAGCGTTTTTTTTAAATCGCGGCAGATGCGGTGAAAAAAACGCATCTGCCGCGACTACCGCATACCGGCTGCACTTGCGGCCCAGTTGCGGCAAGCCCCATACAATGTATATGCGGCAGGTGCGGCCACGAAAAAAACGCGGCTGACCACGTTTTTTTTCGCGGCCGCACGTGCCAAAACCGCACTTTCCGCACCCGCCGCAAACCCGCATGTACATTGTATGAGGCTTGCCGCAACTGTGCCGCAACCGTGTTGCAAGTGCAGCCGGTATGCGGTAATCGCGGCAGATGCGGTTTTTTCACCGCATCTGCCGCGATTTTAAAAAAAACGCTGATGTGAAAGCAGCCTTAGTGCAATAAAAATAATTGTTTATGCTGCACCTGGATTAACCATAAGGCGGTCAGCTTCTTTTCCCATAATGGCGAACGGACAATCTTTAACATCAAGAACAGGCTAGATAGTTTTGTAATCTACCTTGTAGAGTGTACATGCGGTAAACAGTATATAGGTAGAACTATCCAACCGTTACACAAAAGGATTAATAACGCACAGGCGTAATATAAAATAGGTTTTTTAAAACATGGGTTATCAAGACATGTTAGCACTATACATAGGGGTCATGTCGATTTGAAAATTACCCCTATAGATCATATTCTATTGATACTGCCAACAGGGTTCAAGCCTTGAATAAACGTGAGATTTTTTTGATCTATAAATTGGGCACGATAAATCCTGGAGGGCTAAATGAGATTTCAGATCTGTTTTAAGTTCTGTGG
>JARQOC010001155.1:0-48090 GCA_033576535.1 Allobates femoralis | reverse complement strand
ATACAGCAGCAGCCCCCAGGTAAACAGCGTCACCCACATTGGCTGGTTACAGAGGCAGTCGGCTCACTTATAGTGACTGGGCTGTGATGCTGTGTACAGGCGGGAATAAGCTAATGCGCTGTGTCGGACGTGACATCACAGGAAGCAGCAAAATCACTGCAGGAGAGGTTAAGTGACCACTCTGAGCCAGGTGCTGACAGGAGAGAAGGGCTCACAGAAGATCAGGTAGGTAATTACCATCTATCTACTTGTATCTGTGTAGCCCAATACTGTAAAGATTGATTTAGCCGGATAAGTCCTTTAACAGCTCATACAGCAGCAAGAACCTATCAAGCTTATTTCTGCAGACCACATAGGTATCCAGAACAGGTATTGACAGGTCAAGGTCCTGCCTTTGAAGCTGAAGTGTTTCAAGAGTTCTGTAACTTGTACGTATGCAAAAAAATTTGTACACGCCTTACTATCCCCAAACCAACGGAATATGTGAGAAATGAATCATGTGGTAATAGAATTGCTAAAAACTCTGCCACTAGAAGAATCGCCCGTTGTAGCAGAGCGAGAGAATCCTGCAATCGTGCATCTGCCATTCCCACTGTGAGTAGGAGAAGGCACTCAGGCATACCTGTGTTACACAGATCAACACATGGTCAATAGAAAGTGTTCACTCTACACCAGGCTTACACACTAGTGTAATATCAGTTTTACGTAGGTCAACACATATTAACTTGGGTCAGTTACCACTCAAATACAGGGAATAAACTATAAAATGTGGAAAACATGTAAATATGTTCAAAATGTAAATATGGAATTATTGTTAGTGTACAGAAGGGTAAAGAGTAGACCAAAACAGGTCTCACCAGGTACACAACATCAGAAAGAGGGTGAGTGGAGTTGGCGTAAGGAGGTGTCTAGGGAGAGTTAAATCTTGGCCAATACAGCGCTTATGACTGGGGTTGAGGCCCCCGCAGTACCTAGGACTCCTATGCCGAAGCACCCATAGTAAATGTTTTGTTGTGTGCTTTGAACCTTTTAGCCTACAGAGACTTTACCTATATGGACTTCTTAAACCTTTTTGCATATTCTTAAAATGGACCATAGCCACAGGACTGGTGGTGGAAAAAACATTCCCTTAGAACCTTCGGTGGATGGACTAGCGCTGTATGGACTGGTTACCTGCTTCTCCCATTTTTCCCTGTTTCTTGTAAATTTTATTTTGAGACTCTGTTCAAATTAATGTAGATATTAATGTTATGTTATGTTTGCAGAAAAATGTTTCAGTCCCGGAGGAGGAAGAAGGGGGAATGTGGCACCCCTGCAGGGATTGCCACAGGACCCACCGGTGCAGGGAATGATGTACACCTTGGCACACACAGAACACCTTCCACCCCAGGCCTGAAGGGGGAGCTCTACTTGCTGCCTTAGGCAAGATCTCCTATAAAGATCCAGGTCTGAGAGAGGAGTCAGTTCAGTTCACTCAGAGTTCAGTCCAGTAAGGCAGTGAGTAGTGAAGTGGCAGTTGACGAGTACAGGAGAAGGTACTAGAAGGAGTTGGTTCCTGGGACCAAGTCAGGCCCAGAACCAGGAAAGACTGACCTCAACTGTGCAGCGCCCCAGGGACAGGGACAGAGGCCAGTGGGAGAGTAGGTAGAACAGAAGAAGGGAACACAGCCGGTTATCTCTTTAGCCCACTCGGACACCGGAGTCCAAAGCTGCTATTGATCCAGTTGTAGCAGAAGAAGCCGGACAGATCAGGAGGATTTAATCCCCCTGGAGTTCAAGAAAACAAGACCCCAAAAGGAGCTCCTGCCACCAGCCCTCCAGCATGACTGCATGATGCACAAAACTTCAATACAAGGACAGGAGCCATAAACTGCCTTTCTGCTAACCATGTGATGGACCTTGATGTATGGACCCCCATACGCTCAGCCAGACCACATCTGTGTATCCACTAATTTGGATCTCAGACTGTATTCCCTATCAAACGGAGGCCTCCAAGGGCAGCTTGGTTAGATACACCTATCTAACTAAGCTAAAAAGTGGAGTAACACTCCCACTACTGCATATAAGAATCACTTGATGAAGGCTCTTCCATGAGCCGAAACGTTTGATGATTGATGAACTTTCACAAACTCCACAAATAAAAAACACCAAAAGGATCAACCCTCTCTTGCTTTTTTAAGTAGAGTGCCAGGTTAAGCTTTATATATAGTGCAACCAGTTTGTGTCTTGCTCTCTGGATTCACTCTGCCTGGAACCATTTGTGAACACAGAATCCTCCTGTTTGCCAGCAACATCTGACAGGAAAGTAATAGACTCTGAATTACTTGTGCTCTGATGTCCTTGGTTGTTTGCCTTGCACTCTGCAACTACATTTATTTTATCCTGTTGATGCACTAACTTGTATGAAGCAATACAAGAGCTGCTTAAGAAGCGTATGTCTCGTGTCTCATTATACCCATGCATTAGACTCTATATAGACTGTATCATATATGACAATTTGACTCTATCCCTCAAGGGCTATCCCCGATCCTGTCACATGTTCTAACTGCGGCCTGGCAATGCCTGGCAAGGTGCTGGAGATCAAGATTCACTGCCTACTCAACAGGAGCTAATTGGTCGACTTAATTCGCATTATCAGCATGAATGGTTTTTGTCGTCCTCTTTCAAACAAAAAGAACGTATTGGCTACCAATGAGATCTATGGGTCTCTTCTGAATTTGCACTATTAATATCTTAAGTCTCTGTTTTATTGTTTATATCATGTTATGATTATTTTATAGACACTCTCGAGGATAACTCCTCTCCACTCTTTCCTCTTGTGTTCTCCCCTGCCTCCCCTCCCCTGTAATGATCCATCTGATATTTCCATATGAGTGCTCCTCTTGCGTCCTACCACTTGTTAAAATTGCATTACTTTTGAACTGTTTGTATCTTTATTACATCTGAAGTTTTCAATAAAAAATTAATGGTTAAAAAAAGGTTCACATGCAGGATGAGTGTTAAGGATGATTTTATGTATAAACATACACCTCCCCTTCACTTATTTGTACGGTCATTTCTGAACAGATTATAGCCCTGTAAATTAATAGACCAGTCATGGCTCTCGTCCAGTCATGTCTCCGAAATCCCCACCATGTCATAATTATTTTCCAACAAAATCAATTCTAATTCCCCCATTTTGATGGCATTAGTGTACATGTACTTTATGCATCTCTCTTTACCTCTATTTATTCCTACTATATTGACTTTTCTAACCCCACCCCCCATGCCGTCCCCAATTTTATTACTTGTGCCCAGGTTACTAATTACACTATCTTCCCCTCCTGTAAAATGAATACCGTCCCCCTCAATCCCTAGTTTAAACACTCCTCCAACCTTCTAGCCATTTTCTCCTCCAGCACAGCTGCACCCTTCCCATTGAGGTGCAGCCCGTCCCTAGCATAGAACCTGTAGCCAACAGAGAAGTCGGCCCAGTTCTCCAGGAACCCAAACCCCTCCTTCCTACACCAATTCCTTAGCCACTTATTTATCTCCCTAATCTCCCTTTGCCTCTCTGGTGTGGCACGTGGTACAGGCAGTATTTCAGAGAATAATATCTTGGAGGTCCTTGCCTTAAGCTTGCAGCCTAATTCTCTGAAATCCTCTTTAAGGACCTTCCACCTAACTCTAACTTTGTCATTTGTGCCAATGTCCACCATGACCGCTGGATCCTCACCAGCCCCTCCCAGTAATCTGTCAACCCAATCAGTGATGTGCCGGTCTCAAGTGCCAGGTAGGCAGCACACTATTCGACAATCCCTGTCTTTGTAAGGCTGGCTTCACACCACGTTTATTTGATGTCAGGTTGTGGTGTTTTGCAGGATGCACTGGACAGAACCTGACAGGCATGGACAAAACAGAACCGGAGGACAAATATTATTATTATTATTTATTTATATAGCGCCATTGGTTCCAAGAACAAGGACGAGAACATAAAATAACGACAATTAAATCATATGTGTACACTAGGGCAGAGATCCTGTCCACAAGGGCTCACAGTCTATGCCCTCTGATCCGGTTTTGTGCCGGAATCCTCCCTGCGCACGGCTGCCACTGTCCAAGTGCTGACATTTCAGCAGTGGAGCTCTCCACGTGCTGAAAGTTCCTTTAGCTGCGCTGTCCAAATGCTGAACGAGCATGGCTTGAATTTCAAAGCCGCCGCTCGTTCAGCACCCGGCGTCTGGGGACCGGTCCGATTTTTTGATGGATCCGGGGCAATCCGGCGCCCATAGACTCCCATGTTATGGGTCGCCGGATCACGCCGGATCTGGGAGGATCCGATTTTGTCTGATTTTTGCCCCGGACACAAATAATGCTGCAAGCTCCGATTTTGTGTCCAGGGCAAAAAACTAAATCTGCCAGATCCTTCCGGACAGCACAGTGATTTGCCATCTGGCCCCATAGGGATGCAATAGGGGAAAAATCGGATCCAGGGCTGTCCAGTTCAACTGGACAGCCCTGGATCCCAAAAAATGTAGGGTGAAGTCAACCTAACAGATTGCCCTATCTGTTACCCTAATAATTGAGTCTCCCACTACCAGCACCTGTCTGGCCTGCCTTGCTCTCCTGTTTTCCCCCTTACTGGAGCTGACACTCTTCTGGATTTCAGAGGACATGCCTTTCTGCAGCAGTGCTAGCCCTGTACTGACACCCCCCTCATCTGCCAACTTAGCAAATTTATTGGGGTGTGCCAGATCAGGACTAGCCTCCCTGGCACTCTTCCCTCTACCCCGCCTTCTAGCTGTCACCCAGCTAGCTGCCTCATTGTCCTGTAACTCCATGCTACTATCCTCCTCCATATCTATCCCAGTGAGCAGCTGCTCAGTGAGCAGCAGACTCCTTTCAATATTGTATATGGATCCCAGTGTTGTCAGCTGTTCATTTAGATCTAGTATCTGGGCTTCCAAATGCACAATGTGCTCACATCTCACACAGCAGTATCCACCCTCGACCAGCTGTTCAAGGCCATCTGCAAAGACCTTGGAATCCCAGTTTCAACAAAGTGTAATGTTATTAAGAGGTTTGCTAAGCATTGAGCCATCAAAAACCTCCCTGAAAGTGGGGGAAAGAGAAAAATTGACAAGAGATGTCTTCAAAGGTTGGTGCAAATGATGGAAAAAAACAATACTTCAAACAACCAAAGACCTGAAGGCCAACCTGGAACAGTCAGTGGTAATGGTTTCAACAAGCACCATACGCTTCACACTAAACCAAGCAGAGCTTCATGGATGAAGGAGAAGGAAAAAGCTATTGCTGAACTATTGCTTATAACTTTTGGAAGTCTTGTGTTTGCTAATAGCAGTTCTGATGTCCTCAGACAGCTCCCTTGTCTTCATCATTGTGACAAAGGAACAGGACCTAACATATGGCTTTTTAAAACACTGAAGTCATTATTCAGTGGCTAATTCATACCACATGGGCACCGACAATTTATCCCAGGTGATTCTCATTTGTGATTTACTACAAGCATGTCAAAATGTGTTTCCATACTAATTTAATGTAAAGAGTGCCAATACCAGTGTCACAGCAAGCTTTAGGTTTGTCTATTGTTCCCACCCATCGATTGTTGTTTTGAATTGTTTATCAATTGCTCTTTGTATTTAACATGAGAGCTCTATACAAAAAAGCTGTTTCACTTTATATAATTATATATATACGTATATGTAGATATATATGTATATGTATAAATATATGTATATATGTATTAGTGCATCTCAATTAATTAGAATATCATCAAAATTCACTGTAATATTGCCATGTGTCAGGGCGTCTCTGGAAGCCCTGAAACACGATGACTAATAAATATTATATTCACCCGTAGATGTCTCGCGGAATATGGCAGTGCAGTTTTTAACCCTTCATCCTCCCTACTTACAGTTTCTGAAATAATGACCTTTGGGTTTTCATTAGCGTTAAGCCACAATCATCAACATTAACAGAAATAACCACTTGAAATACATCACTCTGTTTGTAATGACTATATAATATATGCGTTTCACTTTATGTATGGAATTGCTGAAATAAATTAACTTTTTGATGATATTCTATTTCATTGAGATGCACTAGTATAATTTTCCAGTTCTATTTTTTCTCTTACTGATGCAAGGACTACTCCACCAGAAGTTACTTTCACTCCTGCAGTCTGCTCTATGTCCTGTGATTATGTCGCCTCCTAATGCGCTCTCCCTCCCTCCTTGCCTGCTGCAGGATCATTATAGCAATGCATCTCTTTTGGCTTTGTTGCACCCTGCCCCTCACCATGATGCATCTGGTGTGGGTGGGAAGTAATGATGTCAGAGGCTGAGCTCCATGATCTTCGAAGAGGCGATGGAGAGCGACGAGCGCCCAAATGACCGCAATATACAGTCACTGCCCTATAAATAACCATGCTTTACACCCATTGGTCACCCCCTGGAAGAAGCCATATGTGAAACGCATGTCGGCAACCTCCTGACCCTTAGTTAGTTCAACAGAGGTCTCTTAAACTGCAGGTTTTTGCACTCCTCTTTTGGCCTTTTTGCTTGGTTTGATCTTTTTTTTAATTTGATTCCTTGCTGAATTACTTCTTGTGTATTTATCTAATCTATTATGAAGATAATCCTAATGGAAATTGCTTATATCATTCCCACTCTATATGTAATTTTTCTTTAGTATTACTCCTTAAAACATGGACACCATAGCATAGGTTTATGCAGTGTTTGTATCCTGTCATCACAATTGTGACTTTACCCTATACATTTCTAAAGGTTCCGTTACATGAGGAAACATCTCTGGAAACATCGTCGGCAACTCAGGGGCGTGGCCAAGTTGCAGCAACAGGGTGATAGTTGCTTGTCCTGAAACCAGGCGATGTTGCTCAGGCGATCCGGCAGAATCGCCCAGTGTGACACCGCAACTGCGATTTTGAAAGCAACTTCTCCCAATGAGTCCAATGTTAACGATCGCTGCCAGGGTTGAATTCAACCCTGGCGGGAGATCCAAGATGACCGCGATCCAGGAAGGACATGTGTGAGGGAGCTCCTGCCATCCAGCACTCAATCACAGGCATCCCTGGACGTAGCCTTAACATCAGGCTTCAATCCTGTCCTGGACAAGCAGCTAACCTTTCATAGCACTTCATACTGTGCTCATTTTTGAATTATTACTACCTAAAGCGCCATATTCCAGCTAAACAAGGCAGCATCCCCCCCTGCACAGAGCCTCCACGAGGAGCCCTGCCCCCCCAACAGGCAGACTGAGAAGCTCCCTCTAAAGTGTGGAAGCTGCATCCCCTCCGGCAGCTGTGACACAGACCTTCAACTAACCTCTCTGGTGGTGCCTGGTGACAGGGAAGACCTGCTGTGAATCGCAGCACCCACTTCCAGTGTCTCCCTGCTGTGGTAAGTGACCGACATAGAGGGTGAGTAGAGTGCAGCGGATCCGTCGCGCTCCCCTGTGGCGGACGCCGCTTACCTATCCCCGTCAGGTACCCTAATAGATGCAGACACAGACGGCTGTTAACTGAGCCTGTCTGGCCGGCGGGAGTGAAGGGAGAAACCACTGGAGCAGAGCCAGAAGGTGCACGGAGAGGATAGAGACCCGCACTCGCCTCCTGAGTCGTCGCCATTGCAGAGGGACAAAAGCATTGTGTACAGTGTGTGAGAGGATCAGCGGGACTCTTGCAGAGCTGGCCCCAATATAAATAACTGTGCAACAGGGTTGGTAGTCAGTGTCATCTAACCCTATACCTATCTTGCATTGAGACACAATTCGGATTTAATTTGATCCCACAGAATCAACTACCTGTCCCACACCGGCCCCGCAGCCTGAAGAGCCACAGGTGCGGGTAAGTGCAATTCTACACCCTACACACTACAGGATTATTGACATAGGAGCAGGGGCCCCCTCCCCCCCAGTACCCACACCTTGAGAAGAGACTCTATCATAACAGGGAGATCAGGCTGTAAACTGGGGCAGAGACTTAAGGTCCTGTCACACGCGTCAATGTCGTCAGCGATCTGATCGCTGACGACATTGACGGCTGATCGCTGGTGAGCTGTCACACAGGCAGACTCACCAGCGATCAATTGACCAGTGACATCATGGAAACGATTTAAATATCGTTTCCACGATGTCCTGCTCCCGCTGCCAGCCTGCTGGAAGCGGGAGCAGCCTGGTCTCCAAGGTACACTGCGGGTAACTAGGCAGCGCGCGCTGCCTAGATACCCGACGTGTACCTTAGTTACCAGCCTCCTCCGCTCACCGGGTGAGCGGAGGAGGCTGGTAACTAAGGTACACGTCGGGTATCTAGGCAGCGCGCGCTGCCTAGTTACCCGCAGTGTACCTTGGATACCAGCTCCCAGCGCTTGTGACAGGCGCTGGGAGCTGGAATATCGCTCGCTCCCGGTGTCACACGCAGCGATGCTGCGTGTCCACCGGGCGACAATCGCCAGGTTTTAGGACTGATTCTAAAACCTGGCGATCATCAACCAGCGATTTATCGCTGGTTGATGCAGTATGTCACACGCGTCAATATCGCTGCAACGTCACGTGCAGCCGATATCGTGCAGGCGATATTGACGCGTGTGACAGGCCCTTTAGGGTATAACAAGGGAGACAGCAGGAACCCCGAGAGGACAACGTGGGATTAACCCTATATAGCATCTCTGCTGTGCTAAACAGACAGGCAGCATACCCCTCCTGGAGAAAGAGAATTGGGGTGGCACTCACATTAACCCTGATACACTGGCATAGTACACGTTACAGGACTTTATCTCTCTGACCCATATATCTTGCCCCAAAACGAGACTGTAGAGCACTGAGTTATACAAAGACCAGGCTGTGGAATTCTCTCCTGCTGCAATTGGTGCCTTACGCCTAATCATAACATCCCCATCTTCTGAATCTCCCACCACCATTTAATATTCTGGACTCCAGATATAAACTTTCCATGAGCAACCTCTAGAGCATCCTGCGGGTACTGACAGATTTAAGAATTATATATGATCTGACTACTATCAATATTCAAGATGGTGAAATCTACTACAAAGTCTGCAAAGTCAGCTACAAAATCCAGCCACCACCGCCACTCACCTGGATTTAAATAAATATTTGAAAAAACAAGTCGACATGTCCTCATTATCTCAAGCGTCCAGACGCCTCATTGTTGAAGACCATTCAGAGTCGGGTCTTGAAAGCAAACCGGATACAGATGACGTTGCTAAACACCAACCAATAACAAGATCCTTTCTAAAGTGCACTCTGATCAAAGCGCTAGAACCAATGATAAGAGAACTGCCTGATATCAAATGAGACATGGTACAAATGGGCCTTCGAGTTGATTCATTGGAGACCTCTCGGACAGAAGTGGTCCAACATTCAAACTCTACCCTCCTAAGCCTCCAACAACATGAAGACCACTTGAATAAAATTTTTGTGACTTTGGAAGACCACAAGAATAGGGAGAGAAGAAATAACCTACGCCTGAAAGGGGTCCCAGAATCAATAAACCAGGACGCTCTGACCCCTACGGTTATAGATGTTCTCCGCTCTGTCTTACTTCCTGATGACCCCAAAGAAATGGAACTGCAGAAAAATGCAAGAGGAGTCGCTATAGTATTCGCAAAACACACTCCGTTCCTTTTGCACGATAGTATGGTAGATCCAGAAGGTAGATATGTCTTTATAAAGGGCCTACTAGGGAGTAGTTTAGTAACACTGGGGAATATTTATGCCCCTAATAAAAAACAATTAACCTGGATGACCAAAACCCTTCGTAAACTTTCTATATTTGCAGAAGGCTCTGTTGTGCTGAGAGGAGATCTAAATGTAGCCCTAGAACCTTTACTAGATACTTCTTCTGGGAGGAGCAACATCTCTTCACAGGATTTAGTTCGCATCAAGTCCTCTCTATTAGATGCCGATTTGATAGATGCATGGCGATACTTTCGCCCACGGGACAGAGCCTTTACATACTACTCCCATCCCCACAATAATTATCATCGCTAAGGACACTTCTCCCTAATATTTCAGACGTTGATATTCTTCCGGCCCTATACTCAGACCATGACATGGTAACAATGAAACTGGAATTCGGAAACCCCCTCCCTACAGTCCAGACTTGGAGATTAAATGAAACCCTCCTTAACCTAGATGACATTAAACGAAAAATCAGAACGACCATTACAGACTACTTCACTGTAAACGACACCCCAAACATGGACCCGACCATAGTTTTGGAAGCCCATAAAGCCACGATCAGGGGAGTAATAATATCAGCCGCATCGTTCCTTAATAAACATCGGAGAGCTGAAGTGAAAACTATTTATGGAGAGATAGCCAAACTAGAATCCCAACACCAAAAAACATTAATAGCAAAAACCCTAACCAAATTAACTGAATACAGACAACGACTAGAAGATATACTCAACAAACAAGCAGCAAAATATTATTCCTCTTGGAAGAACCGCCTCATGGTGCATGGGGACAAGGCGTCTAGACTTATGGTATCATTAATAAAATGCAGACAATCTTGCACATTTATCCATAAAATTGTGCTAGATACAGGCCAAACAACGTAAAATTATAACCAAATAACTGATGCCTTTCTAACATTCTATAAAAACTTATATCAACTGAAGACTCATGAACCAGAGTCGGAGACAACAGAGAGGAAAAAAGAGATGGAGACCTTTTTAACGTCTTTATCGCTACCGCACCTATCTGACACTCAGCAAGCGTGGTTGACCCTTCGATCACCTAGAACTCCAGTCCATCCTGTCGAGGAGCCCTAAAGGGAAATCACCAGGCCCAGACTGCTTTACAACCCTTTACTATAAAACGTTCCTTGCAGAGCTCAACCCGCATTTATTGAAAATGTACAATGCAGTTCTCTGTGGCAGCTGACTCCCTCCCCAGGCACTAGAGGCACATATCTCTCTCATTCACAAGGAAAGTAAAGACCCTGCTTTATGCGGTAGTTACAGACCCATCTCCCTGCTCAATGTCGATTTAAAAATATTTGCTAGCCTGATAGCAGGTCGTCTGATGGGTCTGATACCACACCTTGTCTCCCCAAGAACAGACAGGATTTGTGAGGGGGAGAGAAGGGAGGGACAATGCTAGCAGAATTTTACATCTAATTCAATATGTAAAGATACATAATAAGACATTGGTCCTCATAAGCACGGATGCAGAAAAGGCCTTCGACAGGGTGGACTGGACATTTCTTAAGAGTACCCTGACAACCTTTGGTATATCTCCCATGATCATAGATGCTATCTTTAAAATGTACTCTGTGCCTTCGGCTAGATTGAGGATTAACAATATGCTCTCAGACTCATTTAAAATTAGAAATGGCACGAGGCAGGGATGCCCTCTGTCTCCGCTCCTATTTGTTCTAGTTATGGAGCCATTAATACGAAGTATACAAAGGAGTGACGAGATTCGGGGTATTCAAGTACAAAAGATACACCACAAGTCGGCAGCATTTGTGGATGACCTGTTGGTGATCCTGTCTGAGCCTGATAGAGGCATCCCTGCCTTGATGAAGATATTAGGACACTATGGTCGCTTATCAAATTACAAAATTAACCCCTCTCAAAGTCGGAGGGGTTGAGTCTAAATGTTACTGAAACTTCTATAGCTACCTATAAAGCAAAATACCCATTTAAATGGCCTACTAAATACATTACTTATTTAGGTATAAAAATTAGCCGAACAACTAAAGATCTACTAGATTTAAATGTCTTGCCGGCATTGGAAGGAGCAATAGAGACAGTAAAATCATGGAGAGCCCCATTTCTCTCACGGATCGGGCGGAAAAATCTCCTTAAAAGCCTGATATTACCGAAGTTTCTGTATCTCTTTCAGATGCTGCCAATACACATTCCAGCCCGCATTCTAAATAAAATACATTCTTTTTTTAAACTACATATGGGAAAATAGACACCCTAGGATAAACTATCAAGCACTCACTCTACCGAGGGACCGATGAGGCATGGGCGCACCTGATGTACACAAATATTATAAAGCAGCCATGTTGACTAGAGTGATAGAATGGGTGCGTAAACCCCCTCAGAAACTATGGATCTCAATAGAAGATCGGACTGCCCCGGTGCCATTACGCCCCTTAGCTTTGTTGATGGATTTCTATGACAAACCTCCCCCATTTATAAGCGTCTTAACAAAAGCAGTTGTTAATGTCTGGAATAAAGAATATACCACCCTACTCCCTCCTTTGTCACCTATACTAACTTTACAAGACATTGTAGGCCCTATACCAATAAACACTCCTCCTACTGATGATAATAGCCTTGTCCCTACAAATCCACCTGTTGTGCCACTGGACCGGGTGTTTCTGGAAGGAGCACTCCTCTCTTATGCAGAAATACAACAATCGGATACCATACCTAATATCTCGATCCTTCAATATATTAAATTGAGGACATATGTCCGGAATATTAGCAGCCCTGTACCCCGAGATAATACACTTAGAAAACTTACATGCTCCAGCCACTAAGGAGGTGGCTAGGGGCTGCAGCCAAAGGGCAGATTCACACCCCCTGCATGTTTAATCTGCCCACCGCTGCCAATCATTCTCTCCCTTTTCAGCAGCATTTAAACAGAGTTTTTTTTTTCCACAACTTGCCGTTTGGCTCTGCCCCTCAGGGGGCGGGGCTAAACGGACTTTCTGGGAGAGAGAAAAAAAAACTGTGTTTAAATGCTGGAGAAGAGGGAGAGAATGATTGGCAGCGGTGGGCAGATTACACAGGCAGGGGGTGTGAATCTGCCCTTGGCTGCAGCCCCTAGCCACCTCCTTGGTGGCTGGAGCATGTAAGTTTTCTAAGTGTATTATCTCGGGGTACAGGGCTGCTCAAGTGCTGGGGGACCCCTTGTCTGGATGCTGCAGACTTGCTGCATCCAGTGCTATAATTAGATCACCATCCCTGATTTGGTGACAGGTCCTCTTTAAGCAAATATTCCCGACTAAATCTTTGACCTTCTTTGAGAACTTATGTGCGCAAGCACAGGAACCCCATGGACTATTATCCCTCTTATATAAACTCTTATTAGGTGACAATGTACACATCAAAAGAGGTTTTTTGAGTTTATGGTAACGTGATCTACAGGTCAAATTCAGGGAAACCCAAATTAAGCAAATATACCGCGGATCCCACTGCCCCTCTCCCTGCGTAAAAGTGCAGGAGAATTTATATAAAGTAGTGACCCGTTGGTTACCGCTTCCCTGCACTACTACACAGATGGCGTAACAATGTGACAGATAGATGTTGGAGATGTGATTTACATATAGGATCTCATCTGCACATTTGGTGGCAATGCCCCCAGATCCAATGCTATTGGAAATTGATTGAAGAAATAATAGGAGAGGTCACTCAAAAGGAAGTCACCTTAACTCCATCTACAGCACTACTCAACCTCCCTTTATGGCCTAAAAATGTAATGCCTTCAAAATTATCATCTAACATAATTGCAGCAAGTAGACTACTCATAGCAGCCCGCTGGAATACTACTCAAATCCCCACAAAATCCCAAATCATCTGTGAGATAAACTCTATATACCACACAGCCGAGATAGCTGCCTTATCTATCCGCTCCTATTCTACTTTTGAGTGCATATGGACAACTTGGCTGTACTATAGATCTAGACCAGAATTCTTAAAGACTCTCTTGAATAAGTAAAATATACCATATACACGAGACGTGAACTACATAATTAATAATTTAGTTATTACAAAATGAGTCACACTAAGCTATCTTGAAAGAAAATGACGTCCACACAGAGTAATATATAAAAACCCTTTCTACATTAATATTCTGTTAGATAGCTTCATACCCCCTCCCTGAATCCTTTACCCATGTGTACCGCACCCCCCTCCCCCCTTACTAATGGTCAACTTAGACCAAACTTTTGTAGACCTTTGTTTGTTTGTTAATCCACTTTACAATAACTCGACATATGTAATAACCTCTTGAAAATTGTTTGTAAAATGACAAATATGATTTGTTACCATGATTTTTCTAATGTTTAATAAAAAGAACATTAAAAGAAAGAGTTCAACCCTGGCAGCGATAGTTGCTTTCAACATCGCTGCTGCGTTGCCGGCGATGTCTCCCGGTCTAACAGCAGCACAGCGATCTTGGTTAGTGGCAAAAAATGTGCGCGCTCCAGTCATTTGCCAGCGATGTTGCTGGAGATGTTTCCCCGTGTAATGGTAAATTAACTCTATATACTTTTTTCTTTGAAATTCTTGTCTTCATATTATTGTTTAGTCTTCTACTGCCATCTGGTGGTGTTTACTTAATTCGTCTTTGCTACTATTTCTATTGAGTACTCATTTTTTGTATTCCACAGCTGTGCATCTACCTTTAGGTCTTCATATGAGTGACCTATTTTTTATTCATCTATTTTTAATGTGGAAATAAAGATTCCGTATATACTCGCGTATAAGCCGAGTTTTTCAGCCCAAAAATTGGGATGAAAAGTACCCCCCTCGGCTTATACGCGAGTCAGTGCTGTATACCGATGTATACATCGGTACATACCGATGTATACATCGGTATACAGCAGCCCCGCATCCCCAGTAATCCAGGGCCCCCCCAGCGTCTCTCCGGTCACCTGAAAAGCAAACTATACTTATCAGTGTCCGCTGTCCGCGCCCGCTCGCCTCTGCCGTCTGCGATCCTCCATCTTCATGCGGCGTCTTCCGGGTTCCTGTGCTCGTCGCAGGGAATGACGTCATTCCCTGCGACGAGCACAGGAAACCGGAAGACGCCGCATGAAGATGGAGGATCGCAGACGGCAGAGGCGAGCGGGCACGGACAGCGGACACTGATAAGTATAGTTTGCTTTTCAGGTGACCAGAGAGAGGCTGGGGGGGCCCTGGATTACTGGGGCCCTGTATACTACCGCTGGGGCTGCTATATACTGCTGGGGCCCTGTATACTACCGCTGGGGCTGCAATCTATTACCACTGGGGCTGTATATACTACCATTGGGGCTGTATATACCACTGGGGCTGTATATACTGCTGGGGACCTGTATACTACCGCTGGGGCTGCAATCTACTACCACTGGGGCTGTATATACTACCACTGGGGCTGTATATACCACTGGGGCTGTATATACTGCTGGGGCCCTGTATACTACCGCTGGGGCTGCAATCTACTACCACTGGGGCTGTATATACTACCACTGGGGCTGTATATACCACTGGGGCTGTATATACTGCTGGGGACCTGTATACTACCGCTGGGGCTGCAATCTACTACCACTGGGGCTGTATATACTACCACTGGGGCTGTATATACCACTGGGGCTGTATATACCACTGGGGCTGTATATATTGCTGGGGCCCTGTATACTACCACTGGGGCTATATATACTACCACTGGGGCTGCTGTATACTACCACTGGGGCTGTATATACCACTGGGGCTGTATATACTACTGGGGCTGCGTGTATACTACCACTGGGGCTGCTGTATACTACCACTGGGGCTGTATATACCACTGGGGCTGTATATACTACTGGGGCTGCGTGTATACTACCACTGGGGCTGCTGTATACTACCACTGGGGCTGTATATACCACTGGGGCTGTATATACTACTGGGGCTGCGTGTATACTACCACTGGGGCTGCTGTATCTACCTCTGGGACTGCTGTATACCACACTGCTGGGGGCTGTATACTTGTGCTAGGGTCCACCCTCGGCTTATACACGAGTCAATAGATTTTCCCAGGTTTTGGGGGCAAAAGTAGGGGGGTCGGCTTATACACGGGTCGGCTTATACACGAGTATATACGGTATGTTTTTTATACATTGCTTTGATCATTGGTCCTATACTCCCAGTTTATAGGTTAGTGTTCTTGAGCTCCATTAGCTATTTGTTGGCCTTTATTGTTTTGTTAGATCTTTTAGAGTTAAAGATTGTTTGGAGTAAAGTTTTTAAGTAGTGATGAGTGAGTAGTGAAATATTCGCATTCGCTTTACTCGTAACGAGTAGTTTTTAATACTCGCATATTTGTCCAAATAGCGAGTCTAATGTTTGTCAATTAGTGATTAGCTCAGTCCACACACATCCGGCTATAAAACTAGCATTTCTGGGACAGGGCGGGAGGGAGGGCTTTTTTCCATTTCTACTGCATAAAACACCTTGCAGTGCCCCCAGAGAGACAGTAATAATTCAATCTGCTCTCACTAGGGTGCCAGGCTGACTTTGTGTATTGAAGGGAGTTGTCGATTTGTGTCAGATTGATAACAATTGAAACATCACTCACGTGCACCAGCGATACTCGCACATTAATGAGTACCGCGAATACAGTGCTATTCGTGCGAGTGGCGAATTGTAACAATTACACTCGCTCATCACTACTTTTAAGATCTTCTTGACTATCCCTTTCCGGGCCCCCCTCCCACACTCTCTTGGAATAGCACAATCTCCCTAGCCTAGGAGGAAGTGGAATCTAAGTGGCAGGAACTGTTGAAGTAGGTGCTGTATAATCATCACAAACTGACTAGTGCTGACATGGCACTATATTGTGACTCGAGGACTGACGTGCCTGCTCCCAATGCAAGCAGCCCTGTGGCTGTTCAAATTCAGAGCACAGATCAGAGCCCCCCATCTGGTTTTGCCAAGGAGTTTGTTACTGCACTGGATTGTAAGTCTGCTGCATTGCAATATGTGTGTACAACGCCCGCTAGGACCGGGGGTAGTCGGTAACTAGACCGGTTCGGTGGGAGGTCACGGTGGCAGTGACCCGGCTCCGTGGCCCTGGGAGTGCAGTAAAAGGGGATATTTTACAGGGGATAGTTCGTGCCACCACCTGTGGTAGTCGGCCAGGGGTGGCCGACGTTGCAGGATATGACCACTGGGGCAGATGGTAGTGCAGACGGGATGGTAAAGCTCCCCACAGGTGGAGCTGGGCCCCAGGGATGGTGTGTACAGTCTATAGTGGTGGTGATGATCGTTGGGGTGCAGGATTGAGGGCACAGGCAATAATTGGAGGACACAAAAGGGAGCAGTTTTCGTTACCTTTAACCTTTTACCTTTAGATGGTATTGCAGTCTGAGGCACTGGTTTAGGTGTTAGAAGGGATCCGGCCGGCCTGGTAGCATTCGGGGATCCACCTCACCAGGCAGAATTGGAGGTCTTCCTGCTTAGCTCTCTCTTCAGTTTAGTGCGTCTTGAAGCCACGCTGCGGCCCTTCTCCTGCTTGATGGTGCTGACCCATATGGCAGGCAGCACAAGCCTCTCTCTGGTGCCACCTTGCTGAAGGCAGCTCCAGGCTCTCAGCAAGCTGCTGTGCCACCGGGAATTCAGTGCAGCCAAGAGACTTGCAGTCCCCTGTCCTCCAGATTCAGCTGTCGGGGCGTACAGCACCCGCACAGCCAAGGACTCTGGCGTCCTTTTTCTAGCACTCCACTCTGGGGTGAGCCTAGTCATGGCTCCATGCTTTAGAGCCCACTCCTCAGCTTTCTCTCTCTTCCCTCTCCTCAGACTAACTACCGAACCCCTCCTCCTAGCCAGAACCAGGGCAGCTCCCCTGAAGTCAGGTTCTAGAGCTGCCCCTTCTGGCCTGGAGTCAGGAAAAGTGTTGCATGCTAGTGTTACATAGTGTGGGGACCTCCTCCTTCTTCCAGGCATGACATCACCCTCTGTGAGGGAAGCAATGCCACTGTGGCAACTGGATCACTGGAGTTCTACATGTGCTATACAGTAGTGGTCCAAATAATATCAGTCCAATATGACTAACCATGCAAGACAGTGGGATGGCGATTCTGAGAAGGGTCAAGAATTAGCCCAGAACTACACGGCATGACCTAGTGAATGACCTGAAGAGAGCTGAGACCACAGTCTCAAAGATTACCATTGGTGACACACTATGTTGTCATGGATTAAAATCCTGCAGGGCATACAGGGTCCCCCTGCTCACACCAGTAGATGTCCAGGCCCATTGGAAGTTTGCTAATCACCATCTAGATGAGCCAAAATAGGCATGGGAGAAGGTCATGTGGTCAGATAATACTTTTTGGTATCAACTCCATTCGGCATGTTTGGTATAAGAAGATAGATGAGTACAACCTGAATACCATCATCCCAACCATGAAGCATAGGGGTGGACACATCATACTTTGGGGATGTTTTTCTACAAAGAGGAAAGGACAACTGTACCATATTAAAGGGAGGATGGATGGGGTCACACGATTTTAGCCAACAACCTTCTTCTCTCAATAAGAGCGCTGAAGATGGGTTTTGTTCAGGTCTTCCAGCATGACAATGACCCGAAACACACAGCCAGGACAACTAAGACGTGGTTCCACCGGCCAGCCAACGATAGATTTGTGAACAGGTTCACAAATCTGCGATCAAACAATCTAGCGATTTTTCAAAGAAATATCGCTTGGTTACACACAGCGATGCTCAAACGATATCGCTTAAGCGATCAAAAAAGCAAGTCGCTTAAGCGATATCGTTAATCAAATTGATGCATGTGACGTGGCCTTAACTGTATCTCTTCGATGTCCTTCCAATCCCCTTTACATTTCATTACCTTAAAAAAAATCCCAACATTTGATTAAATATTTTAACTGAAAAGAAGGTATCCTCCAAGTACATAGGGTCACAATATACTGTCACGGCTTGAAAGACAGCCTAAGGATTCCTAAGTAGATATTACTAGGCAGCTGAACTGACCCATCTATAACCCTTTAAAATGTGTCCTTTGAACCTCCTCTTTTGCTCCCCTAAAAACCTCAGAATATCACTTATTAGGCTGCCTTCACATTTGCGTTTGGAGCGCAGCGCACCAAACGCAGCCAAACGCTTGCGCACATGCGTTCCTATGTTTAACATGGGAACGCATGTGCCTGCGTATGTCTGCGTTTGGCCGCATTTGCGTTCGGATGCGCATAATTTATGCGCCCTCCGACCGCACTCCAAATGCAGCATGCAGCATTTTTTTGGGCGTTCGCAGCGCTTGTTCTATCCGCAGGCGGCCGCAAGCGCACAAAAAATGCATGGATCTCAATGGATCCGCAGTGTCCTCCGCATGACACCGCAGGAGAACGCTGCGGATCTCATTAAAATCTCTCCAGGCTTCCGGTTCCGGCGCCGCCATGTGCAGTCGCACTTAGAAGAGCTCCGCAGCCCTCCTCATACTATCGGGATTCCCCAGGCCCCGGGACATCTAAACCGCCCGCAATGAGTGGCGGAAGGCAGAGCACACCGGCCACCATGGACCGCTACATCACCCGGGGAGGTGAGGGAGAGCAGGAAGGTGCGTTGCAAGGACCGGAGGTAAAGCGCGGGAAACGCGTGACAATGGCGGCAGGTGAAACACAGGCACAGTTACAGGCTGCCCCAACGGTAATGGAGAGCGGGGAGACCGAGGAAGAGAGGGAGAGACCAGATGAACTGGCTGATGAAATCCCTCCAGAGAAAGAGATGGGGAGCAAACAGCAAGATCAGGGCCAGAGAGATAGACAGATACAGAGGGACTCAATTGCAAATACACTTGTACCACAGCAGATCGATTATAAGCTGCTAGCAAAGGAACTGGCATTACATCTAGCGGAGGAATTCAAGCAAGTAGTCTCTGATCTGGTGGCAGCTGCTACAAAAGACTTGCAAACTAAAATCAAGCACCATGACCAACAACTGCAGGAGGCAGAGGAGAGAATTGCAGCTGCAGAGGAGAGAGAAATAGAATTGGAGCAGCAAGTGCAGGATTTGCAGAAACAGTCAGCTTATGCCCTAAATAAACTTGAGGATCTAGAAAATAGAACTCGTCGAAGCAATCTTAAAATTGTAGGCCTCCCTGAGTCCATTTTACAGAGTCAGCTTATTGAAGTGTTTGAAGTGGAATTGCCTAAAGAGCTGGGTCTCTCCCACAAATGTAGAACTGAGCGTACCCACAGAATAGGACCCCCAAGAGAAGCTTCTAGTGGCAATACAAATAACAGCCCGGCACGTGATAGGGACTCCAATAAGCCAAGGCATGCTATAGCCAAATATCTCAATCACAGAGACAAGGAAGAGATCCTCCGTGCCTATAAAGCTAAAAAACACCCACTCATGATCCTGGGTCACAGAGCCTCACTATTCGCTGACTATTCAATAGAAGTCAATAGGAGAAGGAGAGCATTCAGTGACGCCTGTACCACACTGTTTAAGAAAAATGTAAGATTCCAGCTAAACTACCCAGCCACTCTGAGATTCAGGGACCCAGCGGGTGAGATGGTCTCTTTCACGGATCCAGTGGAGGCTATGAAAGCAATCACCAAACGACGCACCATGATGGAAGGGCAAGGGCCAAATCTGAACAGCTCGAGCTCGGGTGAGGTGAGAGAGACCCCGATACATGAAGGAGGACTGGATTTCGATTCCGGTTCTGGCACGTCAAGAACATATAGACTACGTTCGGAGTCTTTGTCACGGCGCCCACAAGAACATTTACAATCTCCTAGACAACAACGCCAGCAAACGTCCCGATGGAACAGGAAGAAGTGATTAACCCTATTATCCGGAAGGGACAAGAGTCATGATGACTTTATTTCTTGAAGGGGGAGTTTTTCTTTCCCTCCTGCCCCCCCCCTTTTTTTTTTTTTTCCCCGCCCCCTCTTTTCTTTTTCTCCCTAGATTCGAATTTTCCAGAGTACGAGATAATGCCAAGAAGAAGACTGAGAGACTCATTGCTTGGTTAGACTTTTGGATCCGGGGGGGGGGGGGGGGGAGAGGGAGGTGTAATGTTATATTGACTTTATAATGATACAGATGAAGAAGCAAAGAGTGGGGGGCGAGGGGGACAAAGAGGGTAATAAATATGGGAGTTTTACCTTTCACTGTCTGTCACCAAAACAGTGGTGGCCTTACAATTGACCAACATAGTGATATCATTTACACTTTAAGGAATTTATATCGTTGGTATTTAAATTAATGTTTTAGTTCCTGGGGTCTGGGATCAATCCAGAGATGTTATTGATAGCATAGAGAAATATATAGAACAAAGAGGAGGGTAGAGCTTTTTGCTTCAGCCAGGGGGAAAAAAGCGAAGCCGTCTAAAGCTACGGTTGGAGAAGGAGAGAACGGAGGGGGGAAATATGTTGGAGTTGGGATTTAGAAAAAGGGAAAATTATGCCTTATTAATGTTACTACAATTGTATGTGATGCCTTCACACTCCTGCACAAGTATAGTATCCACTATTATTTGCACTAGCCACTCGTTACCAAGTTACATGATCTTCATCTGGTACCTAGAATCTTTTGACCATAATAGCCATGGTTAGATGGATTACATGGAACGTTAAGGGTCTCCGATCACCGTCTAAGCGTATGATGGTGCTACGACACCTTAAGAGGCTAGGTGCAGATGTAGCTCTATTACAGGAGACACACCTCATGCAAAGCGACTACTTCAGACTTAAAAAACTGTGGGTGGGGGAAGTGTTCGGCTCAGGGGCTAATGACAGAAAAGCCAGGGTGGTAATCCTTATTAACAGATCCCTTTCTCACAAGATAATGTCATCGTCATCAGATGACGAGGGACGATTACTTCAGATGAATATTCAGATCCAAAATACGACATATAGCTTATATAACATATATGCCCCAAACACATTGCAAAAAACTTTTTTTCAAAAATTGGTTGGACAAATTATGATGGATCAAGAAAATAACAAAATTATAGGTGGAGATTTTAATTGGGTCCACAACGAGCTAGAAGATAGAAGGACAGAGGATTTGTTATGTTCTATGAGAGGTGGAGAGGGTCTCCCTACCAGGCCTAACCTATTAGAAACCTTAATCAATGGTTGCAATATGGTTGACTCATGGCGCACGCTACATCCCCTGGAAAGGGAGTGTACCCACTTTTCTCATGCTCATAAAACGTGGTCAAGGCTTGACATGTTTTTTGTCTCGCCCTGTTTGTTTCAAAGAGTGGTAGAGGCGGAACTAGGAGACATGGTGATATCTGACCATAGTCCAATGATCTTAGAAACTAAAGATACATTCCCAAAAGGAACAGACTACCTATGGAGGTTCCCGGACACGCTAACGAGAGATGAGAACTTTGGTAAACTCCTAAAGGAATGGTGGTCTGACTACTATTCAAATAATGCGGAACATGCTTCTAATCCGGGACTGTTCTGGGAGGCGGCGAAGACAGTCTTGCGAGGACACATTATGGCCCATAGTATTAGACTCAAAAAGGAAGTAAAAGAAAAATATATCCAAACCAGTCTTAGAGTGAGAGAGGCCTATCTCACATATAAAAGGACCATGGAAGCCTCAGATAGAGATATTTGGATGACAGCAAAGGAAACATTTGATAGTTGGGCAGCTAGAAGAGAAGACCTATACAGAAATTATCTAGAAATAGAACTAAATAGATATGGTGATAAAGCGGGACGTTTGCTGGCGAGACTGGCGAGAGGCAGACGATCACCTCCCTCCACATTAACAATCAGAGACAAACAAGGCAATCTCTGGTCTGATCCCAAAAAAATAGCACAGCTATTAGGTAAACATTATGCAATGTTATATAGTGAAAAACAGAGAGAGGTAGAGCCAGATAAAGCATGGTTGAGCGCCATTAAAATGCCTGGGTTGACGGAAGATGAAAAACAATTTCTAAATAGTCCAATTTCAAAAAATGAAATAGAAATAGCAATTAATTCATTGAAGCCAGGAAAAGCGCCGGGACCTGACGGCTACAATGGAGCCTTTTTCAAATCTCTGAAGGAACAGATCTCCCCTACACTGATGGGACTATATAATTCTATATTGAAAGGCTCCCCGATCCCAGAAAGAATAAATATGGCTCATATTAAACTGATTCTCAAACCAGGCAAAGACCCGTCAGACCCATCTAGCTATAGACCCATCTCCTTAATAAATCAGGATCTGAAACTTTTATCTAAAATTTTAGCAGATAGATTGGCAACAATTCTTCCTAGACTAATACAACCACATCAATCAGGATTTGTGAAGGGACGATCGACCACTACCAATATCAGAAAAGCAATGCTACTGATAGATGTAACGAGACATGGAGGGAGGAGGGAAGGGGAAGATCCAGCCATGATCACCCTAGATGCTGAAAAAGCATTTGACAATGTGAGGTGGTCATGGCTGGATTGGGTGCTAGATACTATAGGATTGGTAGGCCCTTCCGCCAGTTTTTGAAATCCCTGTATAACAACCCGAAAGCGTGTGTTAGCATCCCGGGATTCTTGTCACAAACATTTGGACTGATGAAGGGGACTCGCCAGGGTTGCCCGCTGTCCCCACTTCTCTTTAACCTGGCGATTGAACCACTAGCATTATATCTAACAACCCAGAACATTTATGAAGGTCTGAAAGTTGGAGGAAGAGAGGTTAAACTGTCTCTTTTTGCTGACGATATCGTCTTATTTGTAAATCATCCCCAAAGAGATCTCAAAAACATATTAGACACCATAGTAAAAATAGGTAAACTATCAGGATTTGTACTAAATAAAGACAAATGCGAAATTCTCTTTCTTAAAAATGGAGCACACAACAGAGCCACAACAATATTACACGGAATACCTGTAGCAAAAAATAATTTGAAATACTTAGGCGTCCAGCTGGCTAGATCACCTGATTTGATATATAAATTAAATTTTTTACCAATAATCGAAAAAATAGAAAAGGAATTAGACAATTGGAAAAATCTTCCCTTATCGCTGTTAGGCCGAACCCACTTGATAAAAATGGTTAGTTTCGCGAGGCTTCTTTATCCCCTCCAGACGGTCCCACTATTACTCAAGCATAAAGATGTCAAAAGAATCAATACCGCATTTTCAAAATTCTTATGGGGAGGCAAGAGGGCGAGAATTAAACTTACAACTCTAATGCTCTCTAGAGAGGAGGGGGGACTGAGGGTTCCTGATATTAGGGGCTATAATCTAGCGTGTGTCATGAGAAATGTGCTAGACTGGATAAACTGCACTTCCAAATTCTCTGATGTGGGCCTGGAGGGGGAGTTCTCGAAACCTTGGGATCTGTCGGCCCTGCTGCACTCCTCATTGAAAGATTTACCTATGAGAATTAAATGCACATCTATTTACAGAGACACAATAATGACTTGGAAGGCAGTAAGGAAAAAAATGAAGCTTTCCTGGCAGATCTCTAAGCACCTGAACCCATGGGCTGCTCCTTCCTTTCCACAAGGAGTTGAAAATTTATTATTCAACGCATGGAAGGAGAGAGGGATAAAAACCCTGGGGGACCTCATGCATATAGGGGAGAAGAGATGGCTAAATGGCGAAGAAATCTTAAATAAATTTAATTTGCCAAGATCTCAATGGCTACAATGCTTACAATTACAACGACATCTCTTGTCCCGGTTGCGTGATGTCTCTAAGGAGATAGAAGGAGGTGAATGGGAGGAAATGGTGAATAATGCACGAGAACATATGTCTATATCCTCTGTATATAACAGGCTACAGCTCACCCTACGACCTCTAGGGACTCATAAACTATTTTCGCTGTGGAGAAGACACTTCGCAGATCCAGATCTTACTCAAAATATATTGACAGGATGGGGTACAATAAGAAAAAATATTATAAATGAGAAGTGGAGGGATACTCAATATAGACTTATGCACGGAACAATTAAGGGCTTCAATATCCCACACTCTTCGTCCAATAATGAGAGATTGTCGCATTGCCCTAAATGCAAGACTCCCCTAACCGATCTCGAACATGGAATATGGTCTTGTTCGGAGTCGAAAAAATATTGGGAAAAAATAGGAGACCTAGCCTCAGGATTATATCCTGCCGAGAGTAGAAGTGAACCATTGTTATGGCTATTCCACTACTTGGTTAACTCTCCCTCGGATTACCAGTTACATACCCTATTCCACACAATCTCTTTAGTGGCCAAGAGGCTTCTCCTACTTCACTGGATTCGTGAGACTGTTCCCACTATTGAAATGGTGCAGAATACTCTCAGGAAAACGTTAGACTTGGAATCTTTAGAGACACTAAGAAACCCCACCAAATTAACTAAAAAATTTTTCCACAAGTGGAAACCTTTCATATTACAGAATTTCTCAGGAGTAGAGATAGAAAGATTTATGATTCCTTATAAAAATACGGAGTGGTACGCTATTGAAGATTTACAAGGTACTTTAGGAAGCTTGAGATGTGGTATTTAGTATTGGCTAATAATTTCAGGAGCTAATAAATTTCCGATATTATGATAGAATAATGAAAAAAAGAATCTTTACGAATAAGGCATAAGGGGAGGGGAGGGAGGGGTTTATTCTTTTGTGAGTATTTGATATTGTTTTGGAGTTTTACCAAGGCTGTCTTTACTTATATACTCTGTTATCATTTTGTAATTACGAATGTCTATATTATTCCTTTTTGTAAAGGCTGAAATACTAATAAAAATGATGGTTCAAAAAAAAATAAAAAATCTCTCCCGGTGGCCACCGGGAGATCATGCAGAGCCGCCGATGATCTCCCGCCGGTGTCAGCGGAGAGAAACAGCTGATCTGACAGCTGTTTAAATCTCCCTTGCTGACACCGAATAGGTGATGTCGGCGCGGGAGATTTGAAGCAGCGATCAGCTGTTTCATATCTCCCGCACTGATATCACCCTATTCGGTGTCAGCGCGGGAGATTTAAACAGCTGTTAGATCAGCTGTTTCTCCCCGCTGACACCGGTGGGAGATCAGCTGTGCCTCCTCCCGACCACCCCCAGAGACATCTGATTGGCTGCCGGGGCACCATAGTAATGTGAACGCATGCGGAGATTCTCCACTGCGTTCACATTATTATGGGCTGTGTTTGCCTGCATTTGCTTCTGCATGCCCTGTGCATGCAGACACAAACGCAAATGTGAAGGCAGCCTTAGTCCTTTACTCGCCACTATGGCTTCTATTAAACCACCGTAAACACGTTTTAAATCCTACAATGTAAACTTCACTTAAAATTTGGGACTCCTTAAAATATTCCTCTGCCCGCATCTCTCTCTTTCTACCTTTAGTATCCCTTTGGGGTAACACCCAATCAGGGACAGATTATGAGTTACTAGTGCCCCTTGGCAGTTTAAAAGGAGATGGCCACCCCCATCCCTGATATATCATGTGACTTGTCACATGATTCCCTTGATAGATCATTTGATAGGTCACTTGACGAACACACAGGTGTACATCCGCAGAAAATGAAAAAGATAGCTATGCCCCAATTTTTTTCCCTTATATATATGATATACATGACAGCACTATACATAATGTTGAGCCCCCTAATCACCTAGAGTGGGGGCTGCACGGGATCGTGGCCCCCAATAGCGTTGTCAGTTAACATATTGAGGTATCTGTTTCTCCTTAACATATGTTTGTCATTATAGGTGCCTTAATATTCACGAGGTATCCTCATGATGGATGGTAAAGGGTTAAGAGTCCCTGTTGTGAGGTAACAGAAGCAGTTGATCACTGTGATTGGCTGTCCTGCTTGTCTGATAAGTTTGTACCTGATTGGTTTGAAAAGTGCGGGAGAGTGGAGTGCTTATGCCCCGCCCACAGGAATTTTCAGTCAGTGTCTCTGAGGAGACGAAGAAAAACGCACCCGCCCACCCATCACCTTTTTATTTCTGTTCCCCAATTTCCCTGTCGTCAGGCTTTTAGTGAGGGGAAAGTTCTATTTTCAAGTCGGTCTTTATAATGGTTTTAACCCCTTCAGGACCCAGCCTATTTTGACCTTAAAGACCTTGGCATTTTTGTCAATTCTTACCAGTGTCCCTTTATGAGGTAATGACTCTGGAATGCTTCAACGGATCCTAGCGATTCTGAGATAGTTTTTTCTTGACATATTGGGCTTCATGTTAGTATTAAATTTTGGTCGATAATTTTTGCGTTTATTTGCGAAAAAAATAAAAAATTTGTCATAAATTATGAAAATTTTGCAATTTTCAAACTTTGAATTTTTATTCTGCTAAACCAGAGAGTTATGTGACACAAAATAGTTAATAAATAACATTTCCCACATGTCTACTTTACAGCAGCACAATTTTGGGATTTTTTTTTTTTTTGGTAGGAAGTTATAAGTGTTCAAAGTTCATCAGCAATTTCTCATTTTTCCAGCAAAATTTACAAAACTATTTTTTTAGTAACCACATCACATTTGAAGTCCCTTCGAGGGGTGTACCTGACAGAAAACACCCAAAAGTGACACCATTCCAAAAACTCGAAAGGGAAGGAGCGCCATTTCTCTTTTTGAATGGAAAATTAGTTCCAAAAGTCAAATTGCGCTCCTTCCCTTCCGAGCCCTGCCGTGCGCCCAAACAGTGGTTTATGACCACATATGAGGTATCGGTGTACTCAGGAGAAATTGCCCAACAAATTTTAGGATGCATTTTATCCTGTTGCCCATGTAAAAATATAAAAAATTTAGGCTAAAAGAAATTTTTTGTGAAAAAAAGTACATTTTCATTATTATGGATGAATTTGTGAAACATCTGGGGGTTTAAAGTGCTCACCACCCATCTAGATAAGTTCCCCTAGGGGGGTCTAGTTTCCAAAATGGGGTCACTTGTGGAGGAGCTCCAATGTTTAGGCACACAGGGGCTCTCCATACACGACATGGTGTCCGCTAACAATTGAAGCTAATTTTCCATTCAACTTGATAGCAGACACCATGTCGCATATGGAGAGCCCCTGTGTGCCACCAGCACAAGGGCAACTGGAAGAGGTGGGGTGCAGCACCAGAAAATGAATGCGCTAATGAATGCGCTATTTTCTGGGGTGGCTGTGGGTTGCAATTTGCAGTGGTGTGGGGGGCCCACAACCTTTGGGTGTCTCCACGCTGATGATTACAGCCCTCCTGCTGCAAAGTTCTACCTGGCTGGTAACCAAAAATAAGGCAAAGCTCCATCATTTTATTTGTAGAAGTAATTTTTTTAAAAAAATGTCGTGGGGCTTTGCCGTATTTTTGGTCCAGCCAGGTACAACTTGGCAGCTATGGACTGCCACGAACCCCAGCTGCCTCGTTGTACCTGGCTGGCAACCAAAAATACAGCAAAGCCCATCTTTTTTTTTTATTTCTAGAATTAATTCTAGAAAAAAATGACGTGGGGCTACACCATATTTTTGGTCCAGTCAGATACAAACTTGGCAGCTATGGGTTGCCACCAACCCCCAGCTGCCTCGTTGTACCTGGCTGGCAACCAAAAATACAGCAAAACCCTTCTTTTTTTATTTCTAGAACTAATTCTAGAAAGAAAATGACGTGGGGCCCCGCCTATATTTTTGGTCCAGCCAAGTACAACTAGGCAGCTGGGGGCTGGAATCCTCAGCATGGAGAGGCCCAAGCGTTCTGGGCCCCCCATGCTGCGAATTGCATCCCGCAGCCGCCGCAGAAAATGGCGCATTCAATGAAGCACCATTTTCTCGCGCTGTACCCAGACTCTTCCAATTGCCCTGGTTCTGGTGGCAAACTGGGTAATAAAGGGGTTAATGGCAGCTTTTTAATTGGCAGCTGGCACTAAGCCCGAGATTCATAATGTCGGGCCAACGTTAGACCCGGCCATTAGGAATCTCTAGTAAATAGTCAAAAAAAATACACCACACAGAGAAAAATCTTTTTATTTGAAAAAAAAAACACAAACAAAATTCGGACTCCATCTTTATTATAAAGATCCGACGTAGTCCACAACAAAGGTCCCACGACACTCGATCGCCTCCGACATAGTGCACAACAAAGGTCCCATGACGCTCGATCGCCTCTGCTACATCCACCGTTCATAGCGGATCACAGTAGATGGCGCACGGGGTCCAATTCTTTTGGACCGGGTAGATCCTGTTCGTGACTCCAGGTTGTCGGGCCCCTCGGGACGGGGGTACTCGGTACCGGACCAGACGGTGCCGGGGAAGTCACGGGTGGCTTGGTCCGGACCGTGTCCCGGGCTCGGCAATAAAAGGGCATTATTTACAGGGGAAATGTCAGTCGTGACGCCACCCACTATATGCGGCCAGTAAGGTGGCCGCCGCTGCTGCAGAACCTCCGGGGATGATGTAGTGGCAGCATAGATGGTATAGTTCCTGTGGGTAGAACTGTATTCCCCGGGGCAGTGATGGTATAGTTTATAAGGGATATAGATGGTGGAGAAGGGGTTAAAGGACACACACTCACGTTTGGTAGACACTGATACAATTCTCCTTCTCTCTTGAGGCTGCAGAGCTGACAGGCTTGTAGCAGGGGGAAGCTCTCTGTGCTGAATGTAAGGCAAAGGTCGCAATCAATACACAGACTCACAGTTTTGCTGTTTTCCAAAGCTTTACTGCTGATGTTATTGCAGATTATAGTCCACGGAGTCTGTAATGGGGCTGAGCTCTCTTCCCACCCTGTCCGGGGTCGTCAGCTTCCTCGTGCTGCACTGTGTGTGTGTCCTGGCTGCTGCTATTAGCTGAGCTGCTGGGACTTCTCACGTCTCTCTCTGTGTTCTGCTGGTACCACTTGGCTAGGCAACTTGAGTCCTCTGTGCTGTGCTGACCCCTCCATGTTGCTTTGCACTGGTACTAGGGGCATCTAGAAATCACACTGTTCCTGGATTCACTGTGCTGTGGGTGCCAGACACAGTAGCAGATCCGGTGTCCGTTCTGTGCATCCTTCTGGGGCGAGTGAAGGTGTCACTCCAGCTCCCAGACGTGTTCCTCAGTCTGTAGTTCTCATGTTCCTCTGACCCTCACTAGGTCTGCACTGAGCTAACTCTGCTCTCTGTGTGCTCTTCACAGCACTACACCGTGCTGCACGGTCTGAGCTACTTCCTCATGGGCAAGAGTATATAAGGAAGCAGGTTGTGCTCCCCCTCCTGGCCCAGAGGTGCTAGTGTTTGTCAGTGTGTAGTGGGGAGAGAACCCATGTGGTGTTATTATGGCATATTAACCCATGGGGTGCCACATTCCCCCTTAGTTAAATACAGTACTCCGGGACTGTGGAAAAACAAGTAAACAACAATTAAACACAATTAATATTGACAGAGACTTAAAAGGGAAAAAGTACAAAAATCACTAAAGATTGAAAAAGAGTTCAAAAAGTTCAAAAAGTAGTCTTTCCGGGGGTTTAGTCTATTGCCTCCGGGTTGATGAATATATACAAGAGAGTTCTTACCACAACCAGTCCGTGGTATATATGGTCCATAAGTAAATAAGAAAAGTTCAAAGTTCATACAGGATAGTCTCTGTAGGTACTGGGCTTTTTAACATTGCAAGAACTATCTATATTGTTCACTGAATTCAATTTATATTCAAACAACATATTTACATTATACATTTAATTCTGCATTTTACTCTTTGTACCTAGCTGGTAACTGACCTTTGGTACTACGCTCTGATCTGCGCAATGTTGGTGGAGTTAATCTGATAGTGTGAGCGGACGTGTACCTATTTGGGGTGTTTGGTGTTATGGCAGATGGAGGTCTGACTGCAGGACTGGCAAGTTCACTGGGACCAGGAATTTGTTCTTCCTCTTCGGATTCTACTTCCAGTTCTTCCAGTTCTTCAAGTCTTGGGTCTTCTTCTGGTAACACGGGTTCTGGTAACACAGGTTCTGGTAACACAGGTTCTAGTTTTGGGTCCACCATTGAAGGGAATGCAATCATGGGTACGACAACTGCTCCATGATAATTTGCCCATGTTTTAGGGAAGTCTCCTAGTACCGTGTGGAATACTTCTTCTTTTTCTTTCTCTTGAATAGGTTGGACCTGTACAGGTTCTATGACTTCAGGTGTCTTCAATGTTTAAGGACACAATTTTAGCTGATCACGAGATACGACTTGTGAAGTTCTTCCTTCATCTTTGCTTATCAAACAGGTTTTAACATTGTCTAGGTGAGATGGTAAGACTGTGTATGGGACTGTTTCCCACTAATTATCCAGTTTGTTTGAGCGTCTCTTTCTCTTGAGAACTTGATCACCTTCTTTTAATGGCATTGCTTGAGCATGTTTGTTAAAGGTCTTCTCTTGTCTTGCTCTTGCTTGCTGTAGGTTTCTTTCTACACATTCTTGCACATGTTGATACTGTTTCTGACGTTTGGTATCCCAATCTGTTTCTTCTACTTCTGTATCTGATTTTTCAATTCCCATTTCTAGATCAATTGGTAGCTTACCGGGTCTTGCACGCATAAGGTATGCTGGAGTGCAGTTTGTAGAACTCACGGGGACATGGTTGTATAAGTCTACTAAGTCAGGTAATTTATCTGGCCACTGGTTTCTTTCTGACTCTGGTAATGTCTTCAACAGTTCAATTACGATATGATTCATCTTCTCGCATAAACCATTTGTTTGTGGATGATACGTTGTTGTGTGGATTTTCTTACAACCGTACATATTACAGAATTCCTTGAATAGTTCTGATTCAAAAGCTGGACCTTGGTCTGCAAGGACTTGTTCTGGGTAACCATGTGGTCTAAAGAAATGCGTCTGGAATGCTTTTGCTGCAGTCTTCGCTGTCAAGTCTTTGACTGGTACCACCACTAAGAAGCGTGAGTAATGGTCCACGATGGTTAAGGCATAGACATAGCCTGACCGGCTTGGTGACAACTTGACGTGGTCTAACGCGACTAGCTCAAGTGGCTGCTTGGTTACTATGCCCTGGAGTGGAGCTTTCTGTGGATCTTTCCTTCTGAGGTTGCATGCTCTACACCAACGTTCAATTGATCTTCTCATGCCAACCCAATAAAATCTTTCTCTCAGGATTGCTTCTAGCTTCTTCCATCCGAAATGACCTGCACTGTCATGGTACGCTCTTAAGACCATTTGGATGTCTTGCTTGGGCACAATTAGCTGCCAGACCAGTTCATGTGTCTTAGGATTGGTGAACCTTCTGCAGAGCTTCCCTTGATTCAGGAACAAGTTGCCTCTTTCCTTCCAGAGCTGTATAGTCTCAGCTGGGGCATTCTGATCCGGGTATGCACCTTGTCGCGTAAGCAGTTCTTTCACTAGCTTCACAGCTGGATCAGTATCTTGGGTTTCGGCCCATCCGTAGTGTCTTAACGGGTTAAGGTTTACTTCCTGCTCTCTTTGATAGATGCCGGGTTGGTAATCTTCTACCTTTGAACGATGAAAGGCCGGTAGTTCAATCTCTTCCAACTCTCTCAGGTGTGGCATCCGGGATAAGGCATCTGCGTTCCCATTCTTGCGGCCTGCCCGATATTTGATGACAAAGTTGTAATGAGATAGCCGGGCTATCCATCGCTGCTCCAGAGCACCTAATTTTGCTGTACCAGGTGAGTCAACGGGTTGTTATCCGTGTAGATGGTGAATTCCGCACCTGCCAAGTAATGTTTAAAGAGTTCCGTCACAGCCCAAACTACTGCCAGTAGTTCCAACTTGAAGGAGCTGTAGTTCTCGGGATTTCTTTCTGTAGGCCGGAGCTTCCTGCTTGCAAAGGCAATAACCCTCTCTTTGCCTCCTTGCTTCTGTGACAATACTGCTCCCAGTCCCACGTTGCTGGCATCCGTGTAAAGAATGAACGGTTGATGGTAATCAGGGTATGCCAGAATCTCTTCTCCCGTCAGTGCACTTTTCAGCTTGTTGAAGGAATCTTCCTTCTCTTCACTCCACTGGAACGGAGGATTACGGGATGACTTTCTTGACTGTCCTACCATGATGCCTTGCAGGGGAGCTGCTAGCTTCGTGAATCCTCTGATAAATCTTCTATAATAGCCTACCAGGCCCAGGAATTGCCTCACTTCTTTCATGTTCGTAGGTCTTGGCCAATCCCTTATCACGGTGACTTTATCAGGATCCGGTGCTACTCCCTCTGAACTCACGACGTGTCCCAGGTACTGTACCTTTGGTTTTAGAAGGTAACACTTGGATGGCTTGATCTTCATGCCATATTTCGATAAAGCTTCGAACATTTCTGCCAGGTCTTGTAGATGTTGCTCATACGTCTTCGAGTAGACTATGACGTCATCTGAGTACAGGAGGACAGTTTCAAAGTTCTTGTGTCCTAGGCAGCTTTCCATCAGATGTTTGAAGGTCCCGGGTGTGTTGCAGAGTCCGAACGGCATACAATTGAACTCACAGAGGCCCATCGGCGTGATAACATTGTCTTCTCCTTGTCGGCCTCGGCCACAGGAACCTGCCAGTACCCACTAGTCAGATCAAGGGTGGAAAAGTAGTTAGCAGATCTTAGGGCAGCTAATGACTCCTCAATCCTAGGTAATGGGTATGCGTCCTTATGTGTTATGCGATTAATCTGCCGGTAATTTACGCACATTCTCATGGTCCCGTCCTTTTTTTTAACTAACACTAGAGGTGCTGCCCAGGGGCTACAACTGTCTCTTATTACCCCTGCAGATTTCATTTCTCTGAGCATGTCTTTGGTGGTTTGGTAGTGAGCTGGTGGTAAGGGTCTATACCTCTCTTTTATAGGTTGATGGTTACCTGTGGGTATAGTGTGCTCTACCCCTTTAATCTGCCCAAAGTCTAACAGGTGTTTACTGAATATTTGTTCATATTCCTTCACTACCCGGTATACTCCATGCTTGTGACAGGGAGGTGTAGAACTGGTACCTATATGAAACTTTTGGCACCAATCCTCCAGCTTCTCTCCTGAGCCATTGTCATCCGCCTGACTTGACGGGTTCAAGGGCTCGACAGCTGTGATGTTGTTGTTATCAACCGTGTACAACTTAGCCATGGTAGCATACTTTGGTAACGTGATCTCACCATCTCCGCAGTTTAATAGGCGTAATGGCACTCTTCCCCTCTGTACGTCAACTACTCCTCTAGCAGTGAGTATGGTCGGTCTACTGTCTGAGTACATGGGTTCTACCAGGGCCTGATAGTCTTGCCCTTTAATGCCTATTGCGGCTCTACCCCATACCAACATTTCAGTTTTGGGAGGAATTACAATGGGTATTGGATCACTTACTCGTACACTGCCGATCTCACCTCCGGAGATTTCTACCTGTTGCTTCAACATCAGGGCTTTGATCTCTTTGTGCAGAAGCCTCTGTTGTCCAGTTCCGGCAGTCTCGGCGATTTGCTGCAAAACACTTAACACTTCGGAAAAACATTTCTCAATGACATTCATTCCTAGCAGCATCACTGGCTCACGGTCTCGCCGGTTAACATCTATGATTATAATACCCTGGTTCTGCAATTCTACCTTCCCAACCTGAATATTCATCTCTCTAAATCCAACCTTTGGTATTACCTGTCCATTACTAGCCCATACATCAAAGTTAAAGTCATCTGGCGCACTAGTAATGTCTGAATCAGCCCAGTACCTTTTATATGGAACATGTGGGATGGATGTTATTTGGGACCCGGTATCCAGCAAGGCACTGAAGGGGATGCCATCCAATACAATAGGGATCACCGGTTTTCCTCCCACAAATTTGTCATACCAGGCTGAGGGGCCTTGTGCGTTCATTCCTGGGGAGCGGCCCGCCTGCCCAGGGAATCGTCATTTAAAGGACACTCACGAGCAAGATGGCCTGATTTCTGGCAACGGCGGCAAATGGGCTGTCCATCCGGTTGGTAGCGATCGCTGGGTCGTCCTCTTGCTGCTGGGTATCTTCTGGGCCTCATCCACGGAACATCCTCTCTGCTGGTTGTCCTTTGGATCTTGGGTACAGGTTTTGACTCTCGCAGTTCCTTGATGACCTTGGCCATGGAGATCACGGTGTCTGTCAGGGCATCTAGCTTTTGGTTGAGGGCTGCATTTGAGATATATTCCCCAGCCTCAGCAGCAGTCGCTGACATGGCAGATGTCACTGGGGCTGCCGGCTGCTGAGGTGCTGGTGCAGTGTGAGGTACAGATGTTAATTCCCGTGGCTCTTCCAGCTGCTGCAGATGGATAGCTCTATCTTTCAGCTCAGTAAATGTCATGTCAGGGTTCTGCAGCAGTATCATGCTTATCTGTCCTCGATGGGAAGGGGAATGGAGGCCCTCTATGAATTGATCAAGTAGCATTTTATCAGCTCCCGGGGCTAAAGCAGGTTCTGCCAGCTTAAGGGCTTTGAGTGCTTCCTGCAGGTTCAAGGCAAAGTCTCTGGCACTCTGTTTAGGTTTCTGGTGGCATGCAAAGAACTTCATCTTAACCCGGGTATCAACAGCAGATTCAAACGTTGCTTTCAGTCTGGCTACTAGATGCTCTACAGTGTCCTTATCCGTGTCCATCCAGGACGCGACCTCACGCCGTGCATTGCCCGTTAACTGTCCCATTATCATTCCTACACGCTGGGCTTCAGTGAGGGGATACATCACATAATACTCTTTAATCTTTTGCATAAAATCAGTTAAGGTATTAGGCTCACCGGAGTATTGGGGCAGCCACATTGCCCCTGGAGTATACGGCATCAGGAATGGCATTATGGATGCTGTTCCTTGCGCCGCTGCACCGCCGGGTACTATCGCTGGGTCCGGCGCTGCAGCTCCACCGGCTGCTCTGTCGCCGCCTTGTGCATCGGGCCGCGACATCTTGGGCCCCCTTAGTTAATATCCTCCCTCCGTCTTCCGCTTCCGTCCGGATGTCTATGGGAGGTTCCGGGGTGCAGCAGGGATCTTTTTCCCCGCCGGATGTCGTCAGCACTAAGGGAGGAGGCTGGGTTCGCGCCAATGCAGGGTACCGCCCCCTTTCTTTCCCGCGCGGATTTTCAAAAATACAGTTCAGATGGTGCACGGGGTCCAATTCTTTTGGACCGGGTAGATCCTGTTCGTGACGCCAGGTTGTCGGGCCCCTCGGGACGGGGGTACTTGGTACCGGACCGGACGGTGCCGGGGAAGTCACGGGTGGCTTGGTCCGGACCGTGTCCCGGGCTCGGCAATAAAAGGGGATTATTTACAGGGGAAATGTCAGTCGTGACGCCACCCACTATATGCGGCCAGTAAGGGGGCCGCCGCTGCTGCAGAACCTCCGGGGATGATGTAGGTGCAGCATAGATGGTTCCTGTGGGTAGAACTGTATTCCCCGGGGCAGTGATGGTATAGTCTATAAGAGATATAGATTGTGGAGAAGGGGTTAAAGGACACACACTCACGTTTGGTAGACACTGATACAATTCTCCTTCTCTCCTGAGGCTGCAGAGCTGACAGGCTTGTAGCAGGGGGAAGCTCTCTGTGCTGAATGTAAGGCAAAGGTCGCAATCAATACACAGACTCACAGTTTTGCTGTTTTCCAAAGCTTTACTGCTGATGTTATTGCAGATTATAGTCCACGGAGTCTGTAATGGGGCTGAGCTCTCTTCCCACCCTGTCCGGGGTCGTCAGCTTCCTCGTGCTGCACTGTTATGGAGCACTGCGGCTGCAACGCTGCTCCCCGACTAGCAGGCCCTTAGAAGGGGTTAATGTTGCCGGACTCTCATACCACCAGGTTAAAATGAGCCTATCATAGCTCGCTTATTGGTCATTGTTTACTGGTTTTGCCCATGGTATAAAAGGAGGGAGCGGCGGCCATATTGCCTCTCCTACATCTGAATCCCGGAGCGCAAACGCTGCTGCCGGACCAGGATGGACCCGCTGATTTCCGCGGTGAGGAAGCGAATCGCTCGCGAGGGAGCTGCATGGATAACCGACCTGTTCGTCGGCTCCGGCGGCACCCCTGCGAGTCTTGCGCCCGCAGCTTCAGGCGGGCGGAGGTCGGGCAGGCTTTCCCGCCCGCGGAGGAGGCTTAGCCCTAGCTGGGATCCCCCCCCCGGGCGCGCGCAGTGGCGCGCGCGCTCAGGGCAGGTTCCCGCCCCCTGTAGTTGTCCCCGTGGTGTCGGCGGCCTTACTCCGGCGTTCGGGCCCGGATCCACAGGTGCCTTCGTTTCCACCCTGTTCAGGCACCCTTCCGCCTGATGCGGTGAACATCACTCAGATTGCCTCCGCTTCCTTACCAAATAGTGTAGGGGAAATTGTTGCAGGGCAGACCATGGGGTCAGCTATGGGATCAGAGGGCGCACAAAGGGCACAGGCCGCGGGATTGGAGGGACTGGCTGGTTTGAGCCAGAACGACATCATAAGGGCCATAATGGAGCCCCAATTGCCCCCAGCTAAACTTCCCACACCATCATCATCCCAGCAGACTTTAGGAATGGAAGCAGAGAGACTTTTGAACCCCTTGCTGGCTGCAATGGGTCGGGAGACGACAGTGCCGGTCCTGCAGGGCCAGTTTTTCCTGGCGCCGGTGGACGCAGACACATCCCGCCGGGCTAGCTCGGATCAGGGCTATGGGGCAGACCCTATAGTGCCGGTACACGAGGCCCGTGTCAATATTAGTCGGAGCGTTAGCAGGGCTAGATGGTCTAGATCTTGTTCCCGGGCCCGGGAACGGAGCTGTCACAGCTGCAGGAGCCGCGCTTCCCAGCACTCACAACGCCGACATCGTTCCAGGTCTCGCAATAGCCGCAGTCGGTCTCGTTCACCAAGCAGGCGCAGACGGTCGAGGTCTCGCCGCAGCTATTCACGCTCTTCATCAGATGAGCTGCCTCGTGGGTCACGGGACACCTCCGGCCGCAGGCACACTCAGGCTGGGCCCCCCGACACCGGATCCAGGACGGCCCGTTCGGTCGCATCGCCGCAACAGCCGACAGTGCAGGTCGCAACGCCCGCAGCTACAGGAGCCGGTGAGTATGATTATGTAAGGGCTTGGAACGGGGAGGCACAGCGGGCGGGGGTGATTGATTTATTAAGAAATTTATTGACTAACAAGATACTCGTTAACCCTAAGGCGCTCCAACCGGCGGAGCGACGAGTTGAGCCAGTGCGTCCTGTCCTGCATAAGGATACCTTTTTTTGTGGGGTCCCGACCTTAGGGTCCCATTTGGACCCTGAGGTCGCCCAAAAGATTTGGGCAAATGACTATGTGGACATATGGTCTTTGGTGTCCACCGAACAGAGCTCCGTCGATCGGGAACGGAAAACAGCTGATCGACCTTTTGAACGCAAGCCCAAAGTAGCAAAGACCATGAATAATTGGTTGCAGGCTTTCTTTGTGCTTGGGTGCATAATGGACCAAAAACACCCGGAGCGATGCTCAGAACTGTTTACGTACGCGGATACGATCTATAATTCCTATAAGTCACACGGCGGGACAGCGTGGTGGAAGTACGATGAGGACTTCCGGCGACGTTTGGCGCTTAACCCACAGTTGGGTTAGGGGGTGAAGGCCACCGATTCCTGGTTGCGCCTTATGATGTCTCAAAGGGCATCACAGCCCTTTTCAGGACAGGCCACCCCTGCTGGTTCCACACCAGGGGCGGTGGCCGTGCGTAGACCGGGTTGCTGTTGGCTCTTTAATGACGGCCATTGCCGATATCAAGCATCATGCAAATACAAGCATGAATGTTCTATCTGTGGCGGAGGACATGTGGCCTCCAAATGCCAAAAACAGCAGCCTAGAGGCGGGCCTAGCAAGCCACCCACGTCAGGTGACCAGAAGGACACCGGTGAGCGTGGCCACGATGGACCCATGGTTAACCCGGTACCCCAATAAGGAGGCGGCCGCCACCTTGCGGGAGGGTTTCACGGTTGGTTTTTTCATTCCTTTCACGTTTTCGAAGGAAGGTTCATTTGCGCCAAACCTAAGGTCGGCAAGGGATTTGCCACAGGTCTTGGCTGCAAAATTACAAAAAGAAACTGAGTTGGGCCGCATGTGCGGCCCTTTCAATTCGCCCCCCTTTTATAATTTAAGAGTTTCACCGTTGGGTATCGTGCCCAAGAAAGACCCGGGCGAGTTTCGCCTGATTCAGCACTTGTCCCCCCCCCCGGGTCGTCAGTCAACGACGGCATTCCTCAGGAATGCTCGTCAGTGAGCTACGCTCCTTTTGATCGGGCTGTCTCGCTTGTACGAGAGGCGGGCCCGGGTGCTGAACTGGCCAAATCGGATGTGGCTTCTGCTTTTCGATTACTTCCCGTACATCCCGATTGCTATCACTTGCTGGGCTGTTTTTTCGACAGGGGTTATTATTACGACACATGCCTTCCTATGGGCTGTTCAATTTCTTGTCGTTTTTTCGAGATGTTTAGTTCTTTTCTGGAGTGGGCCGTTTGCCGCCGTTCGGGAGTCAGGTCCATAACGCATTACCTGGATGATTTCCTTTTTGTCGGCCCAGCTTCGGCAGAAACTTGTACCCTTGCCCTCCGCTCCTTTCAAGAGTTGTGTGGTGAATTCGGCGTGCCTTTGTCCCCGGGAAAAACGGTTGGTCCTGCCACCAGAATGTCATTCCTGGGCATTGAAATCGATACGGAGGCAATGGTTTTTCGCCTCCCCAAAGATAAAATTAGTAAATTATCCTCCCTAATTGTAGAATTCAGATCCGTGAGAAAAGTCACGCTTGTGAGACTCCAATCTTTGTTGGGTATGCTGACTTTTGCATGTAGGGTAATGCCAATGGGCAGGATTTTTTCATGGCGCTTGAGCATGGCGACCAGAGGCGTCAAATCGGCCAATCACTGGATCAGGCTGACGCGCCCGTTGAAGGACGACCTGAAAGTATGGGAAATTTTCCTGGCAGCGTATAACGGGCATACGTGCTTCCAGGTGGCCGAGGTGTCATCTACTGACATTTCCCTCTATTCTGACGCCTCTGGCTCTTTCGGATTCGGCTTCATTTTCGGCAACCATTGGTGCGCAGGCTCATGGCCTACCGAATGGAAGCTCAACGGATGGACAAAAAACTTGACGTTGTTGGAGCTGTTCCCGATTGTCCTGGCATTGGACGCCTGGCCCGATTCCTTTAGGGATCGTAGACTGCGTTTTTGGACAGATAACGAGAGCGTGGTCCACGCTGTTAATCACTTGTCCTCGCTTCCCCGCCAGTGATAAACTTGTTGCGGCACATGGTCCTTCGTTGTTTGCAGCTGAATATATGGTTTAGAGCTAGGCACGTACCGGGCGTCGACAACTCGATTGCTGATGCTTTGTCCCGTTTTCAATTCCAGAAGTTCAGGGAGCTGCTTCCGTCGGCGGATGAGACATGCTCGGAGTACCCAGGCTCGGTATGGAAACTTCCCTCGGGCCTTTAATGCCTCTGGTAAGGGCTTCGCTTGCCCCTTCAACTTGGAGAGCCTACGGTAAGGCCTGGTTGGAGTGGGCGGACATGATGGGGGATGCGCGTGCGCATGCGGCCTGCTATTGCAATGAGGAGAATATATTGAAGTACTTGTCCAACTTGCGAACGGCCGGTATCGCAGGGCCTGCGGCGCAACACCGTTTAACTGGCTTGGCTTTTCACTTTAAATTGAGAGGTTTGCCCGACGCTACGAAACATTTCTTGATTTCCCAAGTGATCAAGGGTTGGAAACGGGAACGTCGCGCCCCGGACGCGCGGCGTCCGATTTCTTTTGCTTTATTGCAGCGGTTGCTAAGCGCTTTGCCTTCGGTTTGCGCGTCGGTTTATGAGGAAAGCTTGTTTTCTGCGATTTTTGGTTTGGCATTTTTCGGGGCTATGCGCCTGAGTGAACTGGTTCCTAAGTCGTCGGACGGCCACGGGGGCCTTTTCGCCGATGACGTCGTTTTTTGCCAACAAGGCCTGCGCATACGTTTGCGTCGGTCAAAGACGGACCAGGCCGGTCGGGGAGTGTGGTTCCCTCTTTTTGCCATCCCAGGCCCAGTGTGTCCTCTCTCGTTAATCAGACGCTACGCGTCGGTAATGGCCCACGGACGGCATTATTTTTCACACGAGGACGGGACTGCGGTTACTGCGTCGCAGTTTAAGTTTATATTGCATAACGCGCTCTGACTCTCGGGCTGTTGCCCGGAGGAATACGGCACGCAGTCATTCCGCATAGGCGCGGCGACGCACGGCTCCCGGATGATGTGATTAAGAGAGTGGGTCGATGGAAGTCTGAATGTTTTCGCAGATACATTCGCCCTGATTTGTTGTGATAATCCAAAAAAAAAAAAAAAAAAAAGAAAATGGTGCAACGTTAATGTCCTGAACGTATGCAAAAAGTTGGAAGTTTAAGGAGTGTTATTAATTGAGTTTTCTTTTAGATGGATTTTGGCCGAATGTGTGGATCCTGGGTCACTCCTATGTTTACTGGGCATCGCGACATGCTGAAACTCGGCCAGGAGGCCGGGCGTTGGGATTCCACGACGTCAACGTGAATTGGAGGGGCACCAGGGGGCTGGTTTGGGCACAAGTGCTTCCTGAGGTAGTCAGAATCTCTAGGATTGACCCCGGCCCTGTGGTTTTGATTATACACGCGGGGGAATATGACCTGGCCAATTTCAGATTAGGAGAACTTTGCACACTTATGAGAGCGGATTTAGATAAATTCCACAGCTTCTTTACAGAGCTGACCCTGGTTTGGTCGGAAGTAATACCCCGGGTGGTCTGGCAGGGCGCTAGAGATGGCGCGGCCTTGGAGAGGTCCCGTTGGGCGCTCAACCATAGGATGGCCCAATTTGTAGGTTCAAAGGGTGGTTTTTCCATACGTCATCACCAGTTGGAAATGGATACCAGTCGTTTAATGCTCAGGGATGGGGTCCACCTAAATAATATAGGGCTTGATATCTTCTTATATCTTCAGGCTTGCAGGATGGTATTGAGCACGCCCTTCATTCTTTTGGGGGGGCTCGCAGCTCGGGTTTTGGCCCTCGCTCCTCCGTGGCGGAGTAAGTGACGGAGGTGTAAGTAACCTGTGCTGGATGGCCAGTGACAGAACACTTACAGTCACTGGTTTTTCAAGGCGGGTTTGAGCCTTCATTAAGCTGCGGCCAATTTAAAATTTTCCCACTTAAGAGTTTTAAAGAATTTTGAGATGGTTGTTGGAGACCCTCAATAAAAGTTATAAAAGGTTAACCTGGTGTCTGTGGTTATTGTCCGGCCGGAGTAAGGTGGGTTATGCTAGTCTGTGGAGCACTGCGGCTGCAACGCTGCTCCCCGACTAACAGGCCCTTAGAAGGGGTTAATGTTGCCGGACTCTCATACCACCAGGTTAAAATGAGCCTATCATAGCTCGCTTATTGGTCATTGGTTACTGGTTTTGCCCATGGTATAAAAGGAGGGAGCGGCGGCCATATTGCCTCTCCTACATCTGAATCCCGGAGCTCAAACGCCCACCCTCCCTCCCTATGGTTTTTGGTTATGTTTGTCGCAGCAGCGGAGTAAGTGACGGAGGTGTAAGTAACCTGTGCTGGATGGCCAGTGACAGAACACTTACAGTCACTGGTTTTTCAAGGCGGGTTTGAGCCTTCATTAAGCTGCGGCCAATTTAAAATTTTCCCACTTAAGAGTTTTAAAGAATTTTGAGATGGTTGTTGGAGACCCTCAATAAAAGTTATAAAAGGTTAACCTGGTGTCTGTGGTTATTGTCCGGCCGGAGTAAGGTGGGTTATGCTAGTCGTGTGTGTCCTGGCTGCTGCTATTAGCTGAGCTGCTGGGACTTCTCACGTCTCTCTCTGTGTTCTGCTGGTACCACTTGGCTAGGCAACTTGAGTCCTCGGTTTGTGCTGACCCCTCCGTGTTGCTTTGCACTGGTACTAGGGGCATCTAGAAATCCCACTGTTCCTGGATTCACTGTGCTGTGGGTGCCAGACACAGTAGCGGATCCGGTGTCCGTTCTGTGCATCCTTCTGGGGCGAGTGAAGGTGTCACTCCAGCTCCCAGACGTGTTCCTCAGTCTGTAGTTCTCCTGTTCCTCTGACCCTCACTAGGTCTGCACTGAGCTAACTCTGCTCTCTGTGTGCTCTTCACAGCACTACACCGTGCTGCACGGTCTGAGCTACTTCCTCATGGGCAAGAGTATATAAGGAAGCAGGTTGTGCTCCCCCTCCTGGCCCAGAGGTGCTAGTGTTTGTCAGTGTGTAGTGGGGAGAGAACCCATGTGGTGTTATTGTGGCATATTAACCCCAGGGGGTGCCACACAAACATTGGTAGGTTCGCACATCACTAATAACAGGTACATTTATGTCAACAGTTCTTGAATTTAGTTTCCATTCTGTTACAGCAAAGACAGTTACTGTGAAGTGAATGGCAGGTCTCAGGCAAGTTCCAGAAGAACAATATATCCTCTGTGCACAGATCCTTTGCTGGTCTTATTTGCATGAGCTAGATGTTTCTGATATATGCTGTCTGCAGCTTCAGATCTTGGTTCTTTATCTAGAGGAGTTATGGACTCTCCTACCAGCTCCTCAGTTTCTTTCATCTTTTTCCTTGCAAAAAATAAGGAGGTCCAGATACAGATGATGTCTCCTCAGCAGCCATGTGTCCACAACCCAAGTTTACCGGGCATCTCTCCTCAGATCCTTCTTTCTCCACCCTCTTTAGGAGACTGGTCTCCATGTGAGGAGCAGATATGATTTTCATAAGCAGCTTATTTCTAGACTTTCCGAGCAAACTCCATCTCATTTTAACAGTTTAAAAGGGTATTAATCCAATAGTATCTTCATCAATTTAGTGTATACATGAATCTCTGTTACTAAGCAGTATATGATATCTTCATCAACTATGAATAACTGGTCATGTATAGGCATTTGTGTCATAAGATAACATTAAACACTCTTGCTGTATCCTGCTTTGGGGTACCACATTAGACCCCTAACTTCCATAGCAACCCATTGATACCAATGATTGCTTTATCGCAGGCTGATGTGTATCAGAAGGAGCCACAGGATATTCAGAGTTAGGTCACATGCACATGTTCAGTTAAGTATTTGTTTATTTTTTACCTCAGTATCTGTATGCGAAAACTACCAGGAGTGGAGCAACAAATGCAGAAGAGGTGTATGTGTTTCTATTAATATTTTCCTTTAACTGTTCCACTCTTGGTTTTGATACAAATATTGAGGTGAAAAACTCTCCATATACTTGGCCACGAGGCCTTACTTTGCCCGCATCTGGACTGGCACTGATCCCGGTAGTGGAGGCAGGCACCGGTTAAGTAAGAAAACTGAATTCCTGCCACTGATGTCGTGGGTGCACTGAGAGCGAGCACAATCTCAGCCTGATGAAATTGTACTGGTACCTGACTACAATGTACATTTTCATCGCTGTTCGAGACCCGTTAAGGGTGTTGCAAATGACTGAGCAAATATAGTGAATTCTTCTGCCCTTAGTGTACTACAGCTGTACTGAAATGAGTGTATTGGGGAAGGGGTAATGGTGAATAATGTGTGGAGTTGAAGTCCCAGTCCAGTCCTGACACTCATACATGCCTCTCCTCCCAATTAAGGAAACCTCCTGCTTGAATAGATGATGTAAAAGGTTGGATATGGGATATTGTGCATTTTGTCATTATCTATAATTGAAGTATTCCTTTAGTTTATAGTATAATACAGTCCAATGTATGAAACAATAATCGGGGCATAGCTGTTCTCTGTGCCAAATTTTTAACTCCTTCCAAATCTCAGTTTATCAAAAAAGTGCTGTGAACTTAAACATTGAAGTGTCATCAAAGCATCTTAACTACATGTAAAAGACAACTGAGAATTGAATAGCTTTCAAGAGCTTTTCTTCTTTTTCAAAGGGAGGAGACTGAAAGGTATTAAGACTTCATTTGGGAGTCACAAGTAGTTTAAGCTCACACCTCAAGCAGAGCAAGTAAATAAAACCAAAAGGTGACCGAAGCTTAGGGGGCGATTTTGTATTTTAAACAACCCTTTGATGTGGACATAATCAATACTCTAAAAGATATTTAAGTGGGGAAATTCAATTAGTTTAAGGGTTTTTACCACCACTTGTGTGTTGTATTAAGATTACAATCTAAGCAACCTCTAATTGTAGCCTTGGCCCCAATAGTTTGACTTGTCTCCCTCATGGATATAAAAGTCTGGGCTGTAAATGTAGACTCCATCTAGTAATTTGGAGGCAATATTAGGAATCAGACATGGACTACTCCTTACTGGTGAAGCTCATTATCAGCAGTTTATTTTGCTTCTTGTGTACTGCTTGTGAGTATTCTAGTTTTTCCTGTAAGTAAATACCTTTTTTCCCCCTTAATTATTAGCCTATTATTCAGAGAGAATGTGCTCACTGCCTGCTTTAAATCATAGTGAGTTGAGCATGTTCTTCATTTATCTATAATCATTGGAAAATATTTAGTATAATGCGCAATCCTGTGTGCTTTCTTAATGTGAACAAATGTCTTGCACCCTCTGTAGATGATGTCGTGATGAACAGGCCTCCTGACAAAAGGAATCTATTTACAGAGCGAGGATGTTGTAAACGACAAAGTAATTTTGCCTATATTGGACAGGGTAAGTACATGGGTATGGAATGACCAGTGCTGAATGAATGGGGATGTCTCATACACTATTCACTATGTTGAGTAAATGTTAACTATTCCTGTTTTTCTGCAGATATATCAGGCAGTCCTGTAAGTGTGGATGTAGGATTATGCAGATCTCACTGTGGAGCTCCTCATAGATTCAATTCCTACAATTCTGGGTTTCCGGGGCTTCCAATGCATTCATCAATGCTGGATTTTCTGAAAAATAAAAAGGTTAGAAATAATATAGTGATCTATTTGTATTATTTTAACTTTCTTTCCTGCTTGTGATTTTTTGCATTTAACACATCAAAAAGTAGATTGGCACCGGTAGTAGAACTGGTATAAAAGCCGCGCTGGCAGGGATCAGTCACACAATTCAAATAAAAAGAGATGGTAATTTATTATTACATGTTTGGTTTAGAGCATGGATATGCTCCTTCTTCAGATAAAATTACAAACTTTTCTTATGTGAACAAGGAGCAAGTCCATGCTCTAAACCAAACGTGTAATAATAAATTACCATCTCTTTTTATTTGAATTGTGTGACTGATCCCTGCCAGCGCGGCTTTTATACCAGTTCTACTACCGGTTCATCTATGGCATTTTTTATCATACTATGTGGCGAGTACCAATTCCATTTTGATATGTTACATCTGAACTCTCAAATATTGTGCACCTTACATATGAAGACTTGGCCAATGTGTTAATACTGTTTTTGGAAGTAGTACCTTTTTTTCTATTACATGGACAAATCCATCAAGTTCTTCTGATACCATTTTCCTTTCAAACAACTTAATATATTCTGCCCACATTGCAATCATCAAATCATCATCAACCATTCTATCTACTGCCATAGTTACGAGAGAGAATGTCTGACTCAACACTGACATCAAGCTCGGAGCCATCATGTCCCCATGAAACAAGCTGTCAACCAATAAAGGTTGGACTAGAGAGGGTTCTGCTATTACAAGGAATTCAAGAAGTGGAGGTGATTGAGGACTGTCAATGCAATCCAACCCCTGAAGAGTGCATGCGAATGCCATTTCTAAAGACCTTCTTCCCAGAAACACCCTTTGAGTCAACAGTGGATGTTGGGAAATGTTCAAGCCCTACAGTCAGTTCAGGTATGGTTAACATATGACAATAAACATGTGATGTACTTTAAATGCTTATGTTTTTATTTTGAAACCTAACTATTGATTCATGAATATGCTAATATGCTAATAACCATAATTTGTAAACAATATTGTTTAAACAAAAAAACAATATTGCGTTGAGCATTGCAACGGTTAAAGGATTAGATTGCTCTAGCATTCTGTTTGAATAACTATTATAATCTACTGGCTTTTTACATTTAACTTCTATTGATATTCGAATATGAAGTAAGAAACCTACTCTGTATTCCTATTACAGGTCTTCGATGTGCCCCAATTAAATTTGATACAGTAATTGTTGAAAGTCCAAATGGAGCTGTCGTAGTCCAGACTGTGGAAACATGTGACGTAAAGGAGAACTGCTACAGGGTCACCTATTTTGAATATTATTATGAAGTTATATATAATGCCAAAGGTATCAAAGAAGATAGACTTAAGGTAATGGAGAAACCAGAGAAAGGAAAAACGTTTTTCAGCTCACCCTTTATGTAGATCAGGGGCAGAGAACCATTTTTCTGACAAGGCCAGTTGAATAGTTCCACCAGCCTTCGGGGGCCACACAAAACTATCAACTTGAAAATGACCCACTATATTTGATCAGACTGGAGCACAATCAACTGTATGTGATAATATATTTTGTAAAGTATATCAATCACATGGGAGACACTGGGACTGCTGTATATACATCACACAGGAGATGTTGGGGCAGCTATGCATCACAGGATGGGGATGGGTCATGTTCATCACTGAAGGCTGGTGCATATAGATCCCTCAGGAGGCTGGGGATCTATATATCAATGGGGAGGCTGGGTGGTGTATACATCACTAGGATGTGGTGACTGCCATTGCCCTGTTCATCTGTGGGATGGGAGGACATCAGCCACTTTCTCCGCCCAGAAAATATGTCCTCACGCTGACTTTGGCGAGCGTGAGGACATAATCTTTAAATGCATGTGAACACTGCATGTGCATGCTCCCAGTGCAAGTGGGGTATAAAGTGCCAGCAGTCGACACAATACAGCTGCTGGTCCGAGGACCACAGTCTTCGGAAATCTGTCCGGGTGCCGCAGAAAGAGTCATCGAGTTCCACATGCGAGCCTGAGGCTCCCCACCCTTGATGTACATGATTTCATGGTAGAGGTGAATCTATAAATGTTGCACGGAAAGAAAAACCTTAAGTCAGCTGTAGGTATGAGTCCATAACGAGAGAAGATGATTCCAGCAGTGCATTAAAAAAAATAGAAACTTCTTCTTTGGGTTAAGAAGACACAATATATTGCATAGTGTGAACAGGGGCTTATGCATTTCAAACAAGTGATAAATGAATCCCTTGTTTGAAACGCATAAATGCCTGTTGACACTATGGAATATCTTTAAAATAAATCTCTGTATTTAATGACCTAAAGAAGAACTTCATATTTGTTTAATGTGCTGCTGGAACCCTCATTGATTAAGTTAATAGAGCTATATAAACTCACTAGCTGTAATACCCGGCTACGCCCGGGTTGATAAATAACTGATGTTAGCAATAACAAAATAGAATTTGAATATGTCATATTAATGACCTGTAGGAAAATAGAAGCTGAGCTGTGATTGATTGCTATAGGCAGCCTAATAAATCTCCAGCCAACAGTAAACCCTCCCCCTGGCCGGGCAGTATATGTTACCTAACACATACACATAATAGACAGCTCATGTGACTGACATCTGCCTT
>JARQOC010001154.1:0-48103 GCA_033576535.1 Allobates femoralis | reverse complement strand
GAGTGAAGCTCTAAAGCACAACACAGGAGGCAAGACCTTCACAGCAATACCTCATGCAGCCTTTAAAGAAACACAACACATACAGCAGCATCCACTAATGTTAGCGCAAACTAAGTGCGTAACAAGCAGTAGATGGATTTAACGCATGTGCCCGCTATTAAAGAAAATTAATATTTACCACTCTCCATGCCCACACTCTGATCCACATCTCTGCACTAAAGATGATGCTGAGAGCTGGGCAGGATTATGGGCGTGTAGAGCAGTGAATGTTAACGTTCTCTATTTTTGAGCACACGTGTTTGCCTCAGCAGCCGGCTTCCTGCAGTGGCTGGGGCAATTGGGAGTCCGCTATTAAAGAACATGATTATTCACTGCTCCCCACACTCATAGTCCCAAGTGTGTAAAGCAATGCATATTAATTTTGGATTAGCTGGCAGCTGATGTCAGCATGTGACAGGGTTCAAATGGCAGTGATGTCATGCGCTGCCCCGCTTACAAGCTGAAATCAGTAGCTGGCATCAGAAGAAGACACCGTGCACAAGGGAAGAGGAGGCAAGTATAATTGTTCATTTTTTATATATGTGGCATAACAGGATGCATATATATTAGGATTAGTGATGAGCGAGCATGCTCGCCACTACTCGGTACTCGCACGAGTATCACTGTACTCGGGCTACTCGCCGAGCACCGAGTAATCTCGCGATACTCGTGCTGTGCTCGTGGTCGTCATCTCTGCATGTTGGCGCTCTTTTGAGAGCCAGCCCACATGCAGGGATTGGCTGGCAGACCACTGCAATGCCACAGCCCTGTTAGTTGTGACATTGCAGTGATTGGCCGGCCTGCACAGCGTGACTGAGCCTTTATAAGACCCGGCCGCGCTGTGCTCTGCACACAGGCATCCAGACAGTGAGTGTAGGGACAGTGTCTGCTGCTGCTTAGGGACAGATTTGCGGCCCTCATAGGTAGATCCGGAGCAGGGCTGCAAACTGCTGCTGACCACAACAGTCCTTCTCAGGACTAATTTAGGAGGATATAGGCAGGGTGATACAGATAAGAGTCCAAGCTTTTCTGTGACCATTACAGTCACCAGACTGGTGTACTTACTACCTTGATACAGGTTAGGGACTAAAATCCTAATCTCCTGTGACCATTACAGTCACCAGACTGGTGTACTTACTACCTTAATACAGGTTAGGGACTAAAATCCTCTCCTGACACCGTTACAGTCACCAGACAGGTGTACGTACTACCTTAATACAGATTAGGGACTAAAATCCTCTCCTGAAAGCATTACAGTTACCAGACAGGTGTACGTACTACCTTAATACAAGTTAGGGACTAAAATCCTCTTCTGAAACCATTACAGTCACCAGACTGGTGTACGTACTACCATAATACAGGTTAGGGACTAAAATCCTCTCCTGACACCGTTACAGTCACCAGACAGGTGTACGTACTACCTTAATACAGGTTAGGGACTAAAATCCTCTCCTGAAAGCATTACAGTCACCAGACAGGTGTACGTACTACCTTAATACAGGTTAGGGACTAAAATCCTCTCCTGAAACACTGGTCAACAGCATTTTTGGTGCCAAAGATATTTCATTGAATTTAGGGTAACTTTGGGGTGCTGATTCTGAATATGTCATCAGTTTTGCCAGATTGGCTCAAGTTTTTGAGATTTTTCGTAAAATGTGTAAAAAAAAAGACGTTTTTTGCTACACGCGCATTAACTTTATTGATATTGTCATGAATACAATAAATTTAACAAAGTAAATGTTGATTTTAGTTTATTTTAACTAGTTTTAGAAAGTAATCTTCAAAAATGAACAAGACATGAAAGATAGACATTTAATCGCTGGAAAAGCGCTTTTTATATGATTTCCTTCTATGTGAGCTATTGGGGCAGTCACGCTGTAGATTCCAGCAGTAATCAGCCATCATATGTCTGTCCCATCTGCCTTGGTACCTTTCCTCCATCACCATAATATCCTGATGAAATCTCTCCCCTTGTTCTTCGCTAAAATCTCCAAGGTTTTCTGGAAATCTGTCCAAGTGACTGTGAAGATAATGCAATTTAATGCTCATGTGTACACCCAGATTTCTAAATCTCAATAGCATGTTTTGTACCAGTTCTTCATAATTGTCTGCCTTTTGATTTCCCAAGAAGTTCTTCACTACCAACACAAAACTACACCATGCAGCAGCTTCAATGTCATTCATTTCCTTAGGAAAATTTGAATCTTTAATGAGTTTCCGAATTTGAGGACCATCAAAGATTCCTGCCTTCAGTTTTTCGCTACTAAGACCAGGGAAAGATCTGCAGATGTACATGAAGCAATTACCATCTTTGTCTAATGCCTTGACGAACTGCTTCATTAATCCTAACTTTATGTGAAGTGGTGGTAGAATGATTTTTTCCCTGTCCACCAAAGGTTCGTTCACTATGTTTGATGCTCCTACTGTCAAGGTGTCCCTTGGAGGCCAATTCAGTTTCTCCCAGTGCTGATGTTTTGCTCTACTATCCCACATGCAGATGAAGCAAGGATACTTTGTGTATCCACTTTGCTGTCCAAGTAAAAAGTTGACCATTTTTAAATCAACACATATCAGCCACGAATGTTCATGGTAGCACAGTTTCTCCAAGACCATTTTGACATTTTGGTATTGTTCTGCAAGTTTAGTTGAGTGAGCTACTGGAAGAGATGCACACTGATTGCCATTGTTCAACAAAACACATTTCAAACTCCTTTTAGAACTATCTATGAAAAGCGTCCAGTCTACAGGACGATATACTTGTAAACCCATTTGCAGCATCAGGCCAGGAATATCCTTACAATATACAAGTAGGTCATCTTCACAGAAAAATGGAAGAAGTGCTTCTTCTCTGGTCCTGTAAGATGTAATTTTAGTTCCAGGCGTCAGACAATTTTTTTCACTTAGCCTTGAAGCTAAAAGTTCGGATGCACTTTTTGAGAGGTTGAGGTCTCTTATTAGATCGTTGAGCTCTCCTTGGGTAAATTGCGTAGGTGTTCTGAAACTTCCTTCATATTCTAGTTCACTTCCAGAACTAATGCTTAGCTCCATACCCTGCATTTCATCATCATCATCATCAGGTGGGGGAAGGTCAGGTAACATGGTAAACACAGGTACAGGCACATCTTCACAATGAGGGACAGGCCTTCTTGCAGATTCCATGTTAGGATACTCCCATTTTCGTTTCTTATGCTTATTGAATCCTTGTACTTGCACTGCACAGAAATAACAGTCATCATGATGATTTTTTTGCTCTCTCCACACCATTGGAACACCAAATTTGAAGCTTGTTCTTTGTCCTTTGCTCCATTTTCGTAATAATTCGATACATGCTTCGCACACTATGTGTGGTGCCCAAAACTTGTCTTGGTCCCCAAGCATAACCCCAAAATAGGCAAAATACACTTTTTTAACGAAGTCTGTTATGTTTCTTCTATGTTTTGTCAGTGTATATTCACCACAAATGTAACAGAATGAGTCTGGATCGTTAAGACAACTTCTTCTTGATGAGTTCATGCTTTTCACTGGAAAACAGACGACAACATAAAGTTAGTGCAAAAATCAAGCTATGAACAAACTTTTAGAACACTAATTAACACAAAACTATATTGAGAACTGCTCAGTTCAAGTACTAATCCAAAGAAATTAATGAGATGATGCGTCGCATTTACCAACAAGTGCTATAAATAAGATACCAAAAATCTCAAAAACTTGAGCCAATCTGGCAAAACTGATAGCATATTCAGAATCAGCACCCCAAAAATACCCCAAATTCATTAAAATATTTTGGGCACCAGAAAAAAAAATTTTTTTTGTTGACCTGTGAAACCATTACAGTCACCAGACAGGTGTACGTACTACCTTAATACAGGTTAGGGACTAAAATCCTCTCCTGACACCATTACATTCACCAGACAGGTGTACGTACTACCTTAATACAGGTTAGGGACTAAAATCCTCTCCTGAAACTATTACAGTCACCAGACAGGTGTACGTGCTACCTTAATACAGGTTGGGGACTAAAATCCTCTCCTGAAACCATTAAAGTCACCAGACAGGTGTACGTACTACCTTAATACAGGTTAGGGACTAAAATCCTCTCCTAAAACCATTACAGTCACCAGACTGTTGTACGTCATACCTTGATACAGGTTAGGGACTAAAATCCTCTCCTGAAAGCATTACAGTCACCAGACTGGTGTACGTCATACCTTGATACAGGTTAGGGACTAAAATCCTCTCCTGAAAGCATTACAGTCACCAGACTGTTGTACGTCATACCTTGATACAGGTGAGGGACTAAAATCCTCTCCTAAAACCATTCAAGTCACCAGACTGTTGTACGTCATACCTTGATACAGGTTAGGGACTAAAACCCTCTCCTGAAAGCATTACAGTCACCAGACTGTTGTACGTCATACCTTGATACAGGTGAGGGACTAAAATCCTCTCCTAAAACCATTCAAGTCACCAGACTGTTGTACGTCATACCTTGATACAGGTTAGGGACTAAAATCCTCTCCTGAAAGCATTACAGTCACCAGACTGTTGTACGTCATACCTTGATACAGGTTAGGGACTAAAATCCTCTTCTGAAACCATTACAGTCACCAGACTGGTGTACGTACTACCTTAATACAGGTTAGGGACTAAAATCCTCTCCTGACACCGTTACAGTCACCAGACAGGTGTACGTACTACCTTAATACAGGTTAGGGACTAAAATCCTCTCCTGAAAGCATTACAGTCACCAGACAGGTGTACGTACTACCTCAATACAGGTTAGGGACTAAAATCCTCTCCTGAAACAAATACAGTCACCAGACTGGTGTACGTACTACCTTAATACAGGTTAGGGACTAAAATCCTCTCCTGAAACCATTACAGTCACCAGACAGGTGTACGTACTACCTTAATACAGGTTAGGGACTAAAATCCTCTCCTGACACCGTTACAGTCACCAGACAGGTGTACGTACTACCTTAATACAGGTTAGGGACTAAAATCCTCTCCTGAAAGCATTACAGTCACCAGACAGGTGTACGTACTACCTTAATACAGGTTAGGGACTAAAATCCTCTCCTGAAACCATTACAGTCACCAGACAGGTGTACGTACTACCTTAATACAGGTTAGGGACTAAAATCCTCTCCTAAAACCATTACAGTCACCAGACTGTTGTACGTCATACCTTGATACAGGTTAGGGACTAAAATCCTCTCCTGAAAGCATTACAGTCACCAGACTGGTGTACGTCATACCTTGATACAGGTTAGGGACTAAAATCCTCTCCTGAAAGCATTACAGTCACCAGACTGTTGTACGTCATACCTTGATACAGGTGAGGGAAAAAAATCCTCTCCTAAAACCATTCAAGTCACCAGACTGTTGTACGTCATACCTTGATACAGGTTAGGGAACTAAAATCCTAATCTCTTGTGATCTGAACAGTCACCAGACTGGTGTACGTCATACCTTGATACAGGTTAGGGAACTAAAATCCTAATCTCTTGTGATCTGAACAGTCACCAGACTGGTGTATGTCATACCTTGATACAGGTTAGGGACTAAAATCCTCTCCTGAAACCATTCAAGTCACCAGACTGTTGTACGTCATACCTTGATACAGGTAAGGGACTAAAATCCTCTCCTGAAACCATTACAGTCACCAGACAGGTGTACGCACTACCTTAATACAGTTTAGGGACTAAAATCCTATCCTGACACCATTACAGTCACCAGACAGGTGTACGTACTACCTTAATACAGGTTAGGGACTAAAATCCTCTCCTGAAACCATTACAGTTACCAGACAGGTGTAGGTGCTACCTTAATACAGGTGAGGGACTAAAAGAAACCATTAAAGTCAACAGACAGGTGTACGTACTACCTTAATACAGGTTAGGGACTAAAATCCTCTCCTGAAACCATTACAGTCACCAGACTGTTGTACGTCATACCTTGATACAGGTTAGGGACTAAAATCCTCTCCTGAAAGCATTACAGTCACCAGACTGTTGTACGTCATACCTTGATACAGGTGAGGGACTAAAATCCTCTCCTAAAACCATTCAAGTCACCAGACTGTTGTACGTCATACCTTGATACAGGTTAGGGACTAATATCCTCTCCTGAAAGCATTACAGTCACCAGACTGGTGTACGTCATACCTTGATACAGGTTAGGGACTAAAATCCTCTCCTGAAAGCATTACAGTCACCAGACTGTTGTACGTCATACCTTGATACAGGTGAGGGACTAAAATCCTCTCCTAAAACCATTCAAGTCACCAGACTGTTGTACGTCATACCTTGATACAGGTTAGGGAACTAAAATCCTAATCTCTTGTGATCTGAACAGTCACCAGACTGGTGTACGTCATACCTTGATACAGCTTAGGGAACTAAAATCCTAATTTCTTGCGATCTGAACAGTCACCAGACTGGTGTACGTCATACCTTGATACAGGTTAGGGACTAAAATCCTCTCCTGAAACCATTACAGTCACCAGACTGTTGTACGTCATACCTTGATACAGGTTAGGGACTAAAATCCTCTCCTGAAACCATTCAAGTCACCATACTGTTGTACGTCATACCTTGATAGAGGTTAGGGACTAAAATCCTCTCCTGAAACCATTAAAGTCACCAGACAGGTGTACGTACTACCTTAATACAGGTTAGGGACTAAAATCCTCTCCTGAAACCATTACAGTCACCAGACTGTTGTACGTTATACCTTGATACAGGTTAGGGACTAAAATCCTAATCTCTTGTGATCTGAACAGTCACCAGACTGGTGTACGTCATACCTTGATACAGGTTAGCGAACTAAAATCCTAATCTCTTGTGATCTGAACAGTCACCAGACTGGTGTACGTCATACCTTGATACAGGTTAGCGAACTAAAATCCTAATCTCTTGTGATCTCAACAGTCAGCAGACTGGTGTACGTCATACCTTGATACAGGTTAGGGACTAAAATCCTCTCCTGAAACCATTAAAGTCACCAGACAGGTGTACGTGCTACCTTAATACAGGTTAGGGACTAAAATCCTCTCCTGAAACCATTAAAGTCACCAGACAGGTGTACGTACTACCTTAATACAGGTTAGGGACTAAAATCCTCTCCTGAAACCATTACAGTCACCAGACTGGTGTACGTACTACCTTGATACAGGTTAGGGATCAAAATCCTCTCCTGAAACCATTACAGTCACCAGACTGGTGTACGTCATACCTTGATACAGGTTAGGGACTAAAATCCTCTCCTGAAACCATTACAGTCACCAGACTCGTGTACGTCATACCTTGATACAGGTTAGCGAACTAAAATCCTAATCTCTTGTGATCTGAACAGTCACCAGACTGGTGTACGTCATACCTTGATACAGGTTAGCGAACTAAAATCCTAATCTCTTGTGATCTCAACAGTCACCAGACTGGTGTATGTCATACCTTGATACAGGTTAGGGACTAAAATCCTCTCCTGAAACCATTACAGTCACCAGACTGGTGTACGTCATACCTTGATACAGGTTAGGGACTAAAATCCTCTCCTGAAACCATTACAGTCACCAGACAGGTGTACGTAGTACCTTAATACAGGTTAGGGACTAAAATCCTCTCCTGTGACTGTTGTCGCTGTATACAAGCAAAATGCGCAAGGGCGTTGGCAAGAAACAAGGAGGTGAACGTGATTGTGGTGCAGGCAGAGGCCGAGGTCGTGTGCAAGCACTAATTTCGCAACAAGAAAGTGGCACATCTACTCGCTCACACGTCCTGTCCCAAATTGTTGGTGCCCGCTGCAGTATACCGCTCTTGAACCAACACCAGTGTCAACAGCTTGTTACTTGGATAGCGGATAATGCTTCAAGTCTGATTGGCACCTCCACAAACACCCTGTCTTACACACGGTCAAGTGTCAGTAGCTGTGATACTGCACCGCACATTTCCCAACCTGATCCTCCTTCCTACCAACAGGCCGAGTACACGTCCACGGACATTACTGATCCCACACTTGGACACTCGGAAGTCCAGAAATGTGTACCCATGGGTCAGTGGAGGTACATGGCAAATTCCCATTACAAAATTTAAATTCAGTTGTCATTTGTTGGTGGTGTGGTGAAGTCTGGCCCAATCCAACCATTGTTCATCTTGATCTGAGTCAGCCTGTCAGCATTTTCACTTGAGAGGCGAGTGCGTTTATCAGTAATGATTCCACCTGCGCCACTGAAAACACGCTCTGACAAAACGCTAGCGGCATGCAGGCCAGGACTTCCAAGGCGTAGAGAGCCAACTCATGCCACGTGTCCAGCTTGGAGACCCAATAATTGTAAGGCACAGAGGAATCTCGCAGTACAATTGTTCGATCGGCAAGGTACTCCTTCAGCATCTGGCCAAACTTAGCATTTCTTGTTTTCTACCCCACACCTCAGGGGCTGTGGCACGTGAGGGGCTGAGAAAACTGTCCCCCCTCGTAAAGACTGTTCCCCTACCTTTGGCGGATTGGACTTGTGCCCCTCTCGGCCGTACACCTTGGTTGTCCACCGATTCCTGACCTATGCCGCTAGCGTTTTGTGAAGGGAATGATTTGCCTACTTCCATGACTATGGCCTTCTGGAACTGCTGCATTTTGGCTGACCTCTCCGCCTCATGAATGACAGACATAAAGTTCTCCTTGTAGCGTGGGTCTAACAGTGTTGCCAACCAGTACAGATTGTCGGCCAAGATGTTCTGAACGCGAGGGTCACGAGCCAGGCAGCTTACCATAAAGTCAGCCATGTGCGCCAGACTCTTAACAGCCATCACTTCAGTATCCAGACCAACACGATGACTGAACATGCTGTCCTCCTCCTCCTCCTCATCTTCCCTGTCCTCTGGCCAGCCACGCTGAATCGAGGGTATGACTGGTGTGCATGTCATATCCTCAATTTGGCCAGAGAGTTGCTCCATGTCTTCATCCTCCTCCTCCTCGTCATAGTCCTCCACTGCACGTTGTGATGAGATGAGGCTGGACTGTGTGTTTTCACCCACACCCACTACTGTTTCTTGCTCCAAGTCATCGCGCTCGGCCTGCAATGCATCCTCTTTGTTTTTCAGCAGAGACCGTTTTAGAAGGCAGAGTAGTGGTATGGTGACGCTAATAATGGCGTCCTCGCCGCTCACCATCTTGGTGGAGTCCTCAAAGTTTTGGAGTACGGTACATAGGTCGGACATCCATCTCCACTCCTCAGGTGTTATGTGTGGTGTTTGAACCATTTCCCGACGGCTTAGGTGATGCAGGTAGTCCACAACTGCCCTCTTCTGCTCACATATCCTGACCAACATGTGCAGAGTTGAATTCCAACGCGTGGGGACATCACACACCAGTCTGTGTGCCGTAAGACGCTAACGGCGCTGAAATCCGCCAAGGCCGGCTGAAGCAGCAGGTGACTTGCGAAAATGTGCAGACAGACGGCGAACTTTTACCAGCAGTTCAGACAGCTCTGGGTATGACTTTAGAAACCTCTGAACCACCAGGTTGAGCACGTGGGCCACGCATGGAACATGCGTCGGCTGGCCTCGCCTCAAAGCTGCCACCAGGTTCCGGCCATTGTCACACACGACCTTTCCTGGCTTTAGGTTCACAGGTGTGAGACAGTGATCTGCCTGCTGTTTCAGAGCTGTCCACACCTCTTCTGCATTGTGGGGTTTGTCACCTATGCAGACTAACTTCCGCACAGCCTGTTGCCGCTTCGCAGAGGCAGTGCTGCAGTGCTTCCAGCTTGGGACTGGTGTGGAGGGTACAGTGGATGAGGATGCGCAGGAGGAGGAGGAGGAGGCTGAAGAGCATGACATTCTGGAGCTGTAGAGTGTCGGTGAAACCCTGACAGAGGTAGGGCCTGCTATCCTTGGTTTGGGAAGGATGTGTTCCGTCCCTCGCTCAGACTGTGTCACAGCCTCCACAATATTAACCCAGTGTTTTGTCAAGGAGATGTAGCGGCCTTGCCCACAAGCACTTGTCCACGTGTCTGTGGTTATACACTTCAGCCCCTGACCTTACCCCTGCGGTATTAAAGAACAGCAATGACTGGCTAGCTGCAGTTTCCAATATCATGTCTACTCTCTATTTGAAACTAAACCTTTCCAAAACTGAACTTCTTCTGCTCCCCCCATCCACTAACCTCCCTAAATCGGACATCTCTCTCTCAGTTTGTGGCACCACGATAACGCCTAGGCAGCAGGCTCGTTGTCTGGGTGTTATGTTTGACACCGATCTCTCCTTCTCCTCCCACACACAATGTCTCGTCCGCTCATGTCGCTTACACCTGAAGAATATCTCCAGAGTCCGTCCCTTTCTCACCCTGTAAACAACAAAAACCCTGACCGTGGCCCTAATCCATTCCCGCCTTGACTATTGCAATTCTCTATTAAGCGGCCTCCCCCTCACCAGAGTTTCTCCTCTCCAGTCCATCCTTAATGCAGCAGCCAGGATCACCCATCTGGCCAATCGTTACTCAGATGCCTCTGCTCTGTGCCAGTCATTGCACTGGCTGCCCGTATACTACAGGATCAAAATCAAATTGCTTCTTCTCACCCACAAAGCTCTTCACAGTGCAGTACCCCCCTACCTCTCCTCCCTCATCTCTGTCTATCACCCCACTCGCGCTCTACGTTCCTCAAATGACCTTCGACTGACATCTGTAATAATCCGATCCTCCCACTCCCGGCTCCAAGACTTCTCCAGAGCTGCACCAAACCTCTGGAATGCTTTACCCCAAGAAATCAGGACTATCCACAACTTGCATGGCTTCAGACGATCCCTAAAAACGCATCTTTTTAAGGCGGCCTATCATACTCCCTAATAGAAGTCCTTTGTACTGTAGATAGTAAATGGCCTATCCCTCTGGACATTACTCTTCTACAAACTCCACCAAACCAAAAAGGTCTACACAGACTGTATAATGACCATCCATGTAAGCTTAGTTCTATGCCCCATTTCCTCAAGATGCCTGGACCATCAGTGCAATAAGCCCTTGTACCTTGTGCAACCCCTATCTTGTTGTAGATTGTAAGCTCTTTTGAGCAGGGTCACCTTCATTTCTTGCTTTATTTTTTGTATTTTCTTTTTTACATTGATTCTATGCCTATTGTTTTGTATCCAATTATTGTACTGTATTTGTTCTCTACTGTAATTACTTACTGTATTATATTTTCTGTACTCTAACCCTACATTGTAAAGCGCTGCGTAATATGTTGGCGCTATATAAATAAAGCTGTATTATTATTATTATTAGGTGGACTTTGGCTGAAACAGCGTTGTTGAGGGCATGTGTGATGCTGTTGGACACGTGGTTATGCAATGCGGGGACGGCACATCTGGAGAAATAGTGGCGGCTGGGGACCGAGTAACATGGGACAGCAGCCGCCATCAGGTCACGGAATGCTTCCGTCTCCACCAGCCGGAAAGGCAACAGTTGTAGCGCTATGAGTCGCGAAATGTGATCATTCAGGACTGTGGCATGTGGGGCGTTGGCAGCGTATTTGCGCCTGCGTTCAAATGTTTACTGAATGGATAATTGAACGCTGCGCTGGGACAAGGACGTGCTTGATGGTGGTGTAATTTGTGCGTGGGCAACTTCAGGTGCAGGGCCGGAGGCTTGTTCGCGGCCAGCATGGACAGGGGATTGGCTCGCACGCACAACAGGCGAAGACGTAGCAGTGACATCAGCAAGCACCGCTCCTCGACTCTGTTGTACTTCCCACAAAGTCGGGTGCTTGGCTGACATGTGCCTGATCATGCTGGTGGTGGTCAGGCTGCTACTTTTCGTACCCCTGCTGATGCTGGCCTGCCAGGTGTTGCAAATGGCCTTTTTAGAGTCATCTGGAGCCAACTTAAAATACTGCCAGACTCGGGAAGACATAACATTTGCACAGGCACCTTGTGTCGTGTTGTTGTTCCGGGGAACGGTTGCCTGCCTTCTGCCTGCGTACCCGACCCTGCTTCGTACTGCCTGTTGGGATGCTACGCCTCCCTCACTCTGTGCACTGCTGTCCTCGCTCTGCATATACTCCTGCCAGGTTGGGTCAGCTACTGGATCATCCACCACGTCTTCTTCCTATTCCTTGGCTAATCGCTGGACTGCTCCTCCTTCTCCTCATGTGCCACCATGATGACTGTTACAATAGTTTGGCTGTTGTTTCAGGTATACCCCCAGTGGTAAATTTTTACGCCCATTCTTTTTGAATGGGCATTACAAAGACAGGATACCCGCATCTTTTCAATGTGAAAAATGTTTTGAGGCCCTCCTGCACGTCTTTATCCAGGGACAATGAGGAGCCTCCCAATTTTTGGCTGCCCTGACCAAAGGGCTATACTACAATACACCCACTTGAGGGTTACAGGCCCTCCTGCACGTCTCTATCCATGGACAAAGAGGAGCCTCCCAATTTTTGGCTGCCCTGACCAAAGGGCTATACTACAATACACCCACTTGAGGGTTACAGGCCCTCCTGCACGTCTCTATCCATGGACAAAGAGGAGCCTCCCAATTTTTGGCTGCCCTGACCAAAGGGCTATACTACAATACACCCAATTCTTGTTAACAGGCCCTCCTGCACGTCTCTATCCAGGGACAAAGAGGAGCCTCCCAATTTTTGGCTGCCCTGACCAAAGGGCTATACTACAATACACCCACTTGAGGGTTACAGGCCCTCCTGCACGTCTCTATCCATGGACAAAGAGGAGCCTCCCAATTTTTGGCTGCCCTGACCAAAGGGCTATACTACAATACACCCAATTCTTGTTAACAGGCCCTCCTGCACGTCTCTATCCAGGGACAAAGAGGAGCCTCCCAATTTTTGGCTGCCCTGACCAAAGGGCTATACTACAATACACCCACTTGAGGGTTACAGGCCCTCCTGCACATCTCTATGCATGGACAAAGAGGAGCCTCCCAATTTTTGGCTGCCCTGACCAAAGGGCTATACTACAATACACCCACTTGAGGGTTACAGGCCCTCCTGCACGTCTCTATCCAGGGACAAAGAGGAGCCTCCCAATTTTTGGCTGCCCTGACCAAAGGGCTATACTACAATACACCCACTTGAGGGCTACAGGCCCTCCTGCACGTCTCTATCCAGGGACAAAGAGGAGCCTCCCAATTTTTGGCTGCCCTGACCAAAGGGCTATACTACAATACACCCACTTGAGGGTTACAGGCCCTCCTGCACGTCTCTATCCATGGACAAAGAGGAGCCTCCCAATTTTTGGCTGCCCTGACCAAAGGGCTATACTACAATACACCCAATTCTTGTTAACAGGCCCTCCTGCACGTCTCTATCCAGGGACAAAGAGGAGCCTCCCAATTTTTGGCTGCCCTGACCAAAGGGCTATACTACAATACACCCACTTGAGGGTTACAGGCCCTCCTGCACGTCTCTATCCATGGACAAAGAGGAGCCTCCCAATTTTTGGCTGCCCTGACCAAAGGGCTATACTACAATACACCCACTTGAGGGTTACAGGCCCTCCTGCACGTCTCTATCCAGGGACAAAGAGGAGCCTCCCAATTTTTGGCTGCCCTGACCAAAGGGCTATACTACAATACACCCACTTGAGGGCTACAGGCCCTCCTGCACGTCTCTATCCAGGGACAAAGAGGAGCCTCCCAATTTTTGGCTGCCCTGACCAAAGGGCTATACTACAATACACCCAGTTCTTGTTTACAGGCCCTCCTGCACGTCTCTATCCAGGGACAAAGAGGAGCCTCCCAATTTTTGGCTGCCCTGGCCAAAGTCCTATACTACAATACACCCACTTGAGGGTTACAGGCCCTACTACATGTCTGAATGCATGGGTCATTGTTGAACCTCCCAATTTTTGGCTGCCCTGGCCAAAGGGCAATACTACAATACACCCACTTGAGGGTTACAGGCCCTACTACATGTCTGAATGCATGGGTCATTGTTGAACCTCCCAATTTTTGGCTGCCCTGGCCAAAGGCCTAGGCTAAAATACACCCACTTGAGTGTTACAGGCCCTACTACATGTCTGTATGCATGGGTCATTGTTGAACCTCCCAATTTTTGGCTGCCCTGGCAAAAGGGCAATACTACAATACACCCACTTGAGGGTTACAGGCCCTACTACATGTCTGAATGCATGGGTCATTGTTGAACCTCCCAATTTTTGGCTGCCCTGGCCAAAGGCCTAGGCTAAAATACACCCACTTGAGGGTTACAGGCCCTACTACATGTCTGATTGCATGGGTCATTGTTGAACCTCCCAATTTTTGGCTGCCCTGACCAAAGGGCTATACTACAATACACTCACTTGAGGGTTACAGGCCCTCCTGCATGTCTGTATCCAGGGGCATTGGTGAACCTCCCAATTTTGGACTGCCCTGGCAAAGGAAGATACTACAATACACCCAGTTCCTCAAAATGGGCACATTATTTCAAGATAGGGCTTCATGTTCGTCTCTTCTCAGGGTCATCGGAGTGCCGCACAATGTTTTCACGTAAAATCTTTCATGTAATCACAAAAAGTAACATACACCAGCTGTATCTCACTATTGGGTATGTGCCCTTAACATTTCCACCCTAAATATTCATTTTGGTGTCATTTTGGAAGGTTTTCTGGAGACTCCGTAAAATTGGCGTGAAACTCGGACAACATTGTTCACAGCTGTGACTTTTGAGTGAGAAATGCTTCCAGGGGTCTTCCCCATGGTGTTGCCATGTCATTTCAGCACTCTTCTGAGACTTTTGTGTTATTTTTAGGGTTTTTCCATGCTGCCGGCAGTCATTTCATAAAAATACTCGTGTCTCCTATAGGATAACATTGGGCTCGTTACTCGGGCCGAGTACACGAGTATCTCGGGATGCTCGGCCCGAGCTTCGAGCACCCGAGCATTTTAGTACTCGCTCATCACTAACTAGGATGGGTTCAGGATGGGGAACATATATTCCCCCATGTAGTTTGACAATACATGGCTTCACCCAACCACTAATCATGAGTGGGAAAAAAAATTGTGTTATCATTCAAATTCTCTGAAAAAAAGGCTAACAAAGCAAAAAACCTCCAAAGGTATGTAAAAGTTTAAGCATGACTGTATACACCACAATGGAGGACATATGTACCAGTATGGAGGACATATACCAGTATAAGGGAAATACTTACCAGGATGGAGGACTTATATACCAGTATGGGGGACATATATACCATGATGGGGGACATTAGTACACAATTGGAGGACATTATACCCATAACATTGTCAACAGAATATCCCCCAATAACACTATCATGACCACAGTTATTGCTTCAATTTTTTTTCTTAGGTTCCTCCTCTACAACTAAGGTGTGTCTTATGGTCCGGAGCATCTTATTGTTCGATAATTAGATAATTCTACAACTAAGGTGTGTCTTATGGTCCGGAGCATCTTATTGTTCGATATTGCATCGATATTGTTCGACTGCTGTCCTGGCCCCTGCTGCTTTTAGCCTGTCCCCACCTGGGCCCCGACTCCACCTGGCTCCAGTCCGCACCCAGCCCTGCGGCTACAATCCTCCGCCCCCCCTCCTGGCCGTTGACCTCCCACCCCTGGCTGCGCTGACCCTCCTGGCTGCGCTGACCCTCCTGGCTCGCGACCTCCTGGTGCGCCCTGACCCTCCTGGCTGCGCCTGACCCTCCTGGCTGCGCCCGACCCTCCTGGCTGCGCCGACCCTCCTGGCTGCGCCCGACCCTCCTGGCTGCGCCCGACCCTCCTGGCTGCCTTGACCCTCCTGCTGCGCCCGACCCTCCTGGCTGCGCCCGACCCTCATGGCTGCGCTTGACCCTCCTGGCTGCGCTTGACCCTCTGGCTGCGCTTGACCCCCCCTGGCCGCGCTTGACCCTCCTGGCTGCGCCTGGCTTTTGGCTACCATCGACCACATGCCTGCTGTCAATCTCTCCTGCTACCCTGGACCCCCTGGCTCCACCACCCCATCCACGGCTGCACCATCCGATCCCCGTCTGCACCATTCCATCATCCGACGGCACCATCTCATCATCCGACAGCACCACCCGGCTCCATCATCTCGTCTCCGGCATCATCATCTCGTCTCCGGCCCCATCATCTCGTCTCCGGCCCCATCATCTTGTCTCCGGCTGCACCATCCGATCCCCGGCTGCACCACTCCACCATCCGACGGCACCTTCTCATCATCCAACAGCAGCACCCGGCAGCGCCACCTCATCTCCGGCTCCATCATCTCGTCTCCGGCTCCATCACCTCGTCTCCGGCTCCATCATCTCGTCTCCAGCTACAACACTCCATCGACGAACTGCGCCCCACTTGTGACCACGACGGCACCCCCTCGCTGTACCCCATCCCTGGCTTTTAAGCATCCTGGACTATTCCTGCGTCCCCGGCTATACTACTTCCCTAACAGTCTTCCACCCCCAGCTACACCCCATCCCTCCTATTAAAATCCCTGACTCCACCCCACCCCAGGCTGCACCCCACTACCTGACCGCACCCTACCCCTGGCCTCACCACACCCCGCACGCCACCCCCGACTCCACCCTGTCCTCCGCCACCCACCAGCTCTACCCACACCCCGTCTCCATCCACGCACCTCCCCTGCCACATCCCACCCCTGTCACTTCTTACCGCCAAAACCGCTGCCCACAATGTTTCCCCTCCTCCTCACTCTCACCCCCATCCTACTCCACTTCCTCCTAACCCCGAACATCCCTCCACCCACCAAGGCCATAACGATCTCCCCATCCTTCCTACCCACCCACCTTACCCCCTCCTCCGAACTGTTCCTCCACACCCAATCACTCTTCTCCACACACGCAAGGCCCCCACGCAAACTCTCCTGCTCCCACCTCCTAACCCTCTCACTACTTCTCCTACTTGCAGGTGACATATCCCCCAACCCTGGACCCCCCCACCACATCCCTCCACTCAACCTCCAATTTTCGCCCATCCCCCATCACAAACTCTCGCAACCCCCGGAACCTTATACCCATTCACCCAACCCCAGTCCCCCTGTCTGGAGCACTCTGGAATGCCCGCTCAGTGTGTAACAAACTCTCCTACATCCATGACCTCTTCATCACCAATAAATTCAAATTCCTCGGCATCACCGAAACTTGGCTCACCCCTGCCGACACAGCCTCCCCTGCCGCCCTCTCCTACGGCGGACTCACGCTCTCCCACACACCACGCCCTAATAGCACCCGTGGGGGTGGTGTGGGTATACTCTTGTCCGACAGCTGCTCCTTCATCCCTACTACACCGCCTCCCTCCGCCTCCTTTCCCTCCTTCGAACTGCACTCTATTCGCATTTTCTCCCCCTGCAACCTCCAACTCGCGGTCATCTACCGACCCCCGGGATCAACCACCTCCTTCTTTGACCACTTCAACACTTGGCTTCTCCACTTCCTCTCCTCCGACATCCCCACCATCATCATGGGCGACTTCAACATCCCCATCGACACCCCCGACCCGCCTACCTCCCGACTCCTATCTCTGACCATCTCTTTCGGCCTGTCCCAATGGTCCTCCTCAGCCACTCACAAAGACGGCCACACGCTTGACCTCATCTTCTCCCGCCTCTGTTCCCTCACCGACCTCTCAAACTTACCCCTCTTCCAATCTGACCACAACCTGTTGACCTTCTCCTCCCTCTTTCCCCCCACCTCACCCCCCCCTCTCCGAAAACTCAGTCACCCACGCAGAGACCTAAAAGCCATCGACTTCAACTCAATCTCCCACTCCCTCCTCCCCCTCACGGACCTTGCCTCCTCACCCGACGTTAACACTGCCGCCACCCTCTACAACTCCACACTAACTGCGGCTCTCGACCAGGCTGCCCCCCTCACACACACCAAAACCCGCACACACAGACAACCCTGGCTCACCCCTCTCACAAAAGAGCTTCGCCGAGCGTCCAGGGTCGCTGAACGGAGATGGAAGAAATCCCACTCCACGGCCCACCTCACCATGTACAAGCAATCCCTCTCCAACTTCAAGGACGCACTCACTGCCGCAAAACAAACCTACTTCTCTTCTTTAATCAACACACTGTCCCGAAACCCCAAACAACTATTCAGAACCTTCAACTCCCTTCTCCGTCCCCCAGCACCTCCTCCTTCCCCCCTCATCTCCGCTGACGACTTCGCCACCTTCTTCAAACACAAGATTGACAAAATTAGAGAAAGCTTTGGCCCGACGTCCGCCCAACCCATCACCATTACCGCCCAACCCTCCTCGACCAAAGGAAACTTCTCCAACGTGACTGAAGCCCAGCTCTCCACCCTCCTGTCACGATCTCATCTCACCACCTGTGCCCTCGACCCTCTCCCTACCCATCTCATCCCAAACCTCACGACTGCCCTCATCCCTGCCCTAACCCAACTCTTCAACCTGTCACTCACTACTGGCGTCTTTCCCTCTTCCTTCAAACACGCCTTGATCTCACCCATCCTCAAAAAACCCTCCCTCGACCCATCATCCGTCGCTAACTATCGCCCAATATCCCTTCTCCCTTTCGCTTCCAAACTACTCGAACAACACGTCCATTCTGAACTGTCGTCTTACCTATCCTCCCGCTCCCTCTTCGACCGCCTGCAATCTGGTTTCCGACGTCATCACTCCACTGAAACAGCCCTTACTAAAGTCACCAATGACCTCCTGACCGCAAAGAGGAAAAAACACTACTCCGTCCTCCTCCTCCTCGACCTATCCGCCGCCTTCGACACAGTCGACCACTCCCTCCTACTCCAAATCCTAGAATCCCTTGGTATCACCGACCTCGCCCTCTCCTGGATCTCCTCATACCTCACGGACCGCACTTTCAGCGTCACCCACTCCGACACCTCTTCCTCGTCCTACCCCCTGACTGTCGGCGTCCCCCAGGGATCGGTACTTGGACCGCTACTTTTCTCCATCTACACCCTCGGCCTAGGTCAACTCATTGAGTCCCATGGCCTCCAGTACCATCTCTACGCCGACGACACCCAGATCTACCTCTCCGGGCCCGACATCACTTCCCTTCTGTCTAAAATCCCCCAATGCCTGTCCGCCATCTCATCTTTCTTTTCTGCTCGCTTCCTCAAGTTGAACATGGACAAAACAGAGTTCATCGTCTTCCCCCCCAGCCGCCCCCCCCTCTGCCAGACCTGTCTATCCGAGTCAACGACTGCTCTCTCTTCCCAGTCCCCCACGCAAAGTGCCTCGGGGTCACCCTCGACTCCTCCCTCTCCTTCAAGCCCCACATCCAAGCCCTTGCCACCTCCTGCCGACTCCAACTCAAGAACATCTCACGCATCCGCCCGTTTCTTAACCACGACACCGCCAAAACTCTCGTCCACGCCCTCATCATCTCCCGCCTTGACTACTGCAACCTACTGCTAACTGGTCTCCCTGCCTCCTCCCTTGCACCTCTCCACTCTATCCTGAACTCAGCTGCCCGTCTAATCCACCTGTCTCCTCGCTACTCCCCTAGCTCCCCTCTCCGCATGGCACTTCACTGGCTCCCCACCCCCCAAAGATCTAAATTTAAAATCCTAACCCTGACTTACAAAGCCATCCACAACCTGTCCCCTCCTTACATCTCCGACATGGTCTCCCAGTACCAACCTGCACGCAACCTACGCTCCTCACAAGAACTCCTCCTCTCCTCCCCCCTCATCTCATCCTCCCACAACCGCATACAAGACTTCTCCCGTGCCTCCCCTAGATTCTGGAACTCCCTCCCCCAGCACGTCAGACACTCGCCTACCCTCAAGAGCTTCAAAAAGAACCTGAAAACTCATCTATTCCAACAAGCCTACAACCCATGATGTGACCCAGCGCCGCTGCACCAACCGCTTGGCGCTTCCCCCCCCTGAGACCCAGCGCCGCTCCACCAAACGCTTGGAGCTTCCCCCCCCTATCGTGTCCTCCCCACCCCCTGTAGACTGTGAGCCCTCGTGGACAGGATCCTCTCCCGTCGTGTATCAGCAAGCCTTGACTGCTCATATGTACTGTACCTGTCCTTGTTACCCCTACTTCTTATGTAAAGTGCCATGGAACCAATGGCGCTATATAAATAAATAATAATAATAATAATAATAATAAATACAGTAGGTCTATCACAGGCTCAGCAGAGAGTCAATGAATGGAGAGCACATTTCTATTACAGCAAGCGTAGAATAGTTGTAACAAATTAATAAAAAGAGATGATTATCCCGTAACTGCAACATAAACTGCGACAAATCATTATTTGCAATCCAAAAGCAAGACCTACATAGAGAAAATCTGTTGAATAGATTTGTATCTCTACGTGTTTTTAACCCACTCCTACATTTCGCCCACTCCTTTATTTGTAAAAATACTGAAGCCCAATATTGGCTGAAATATTATTAATATTAAAATCATATCATCTTTATGTACCATATACATTTATGGGCATATCACTATCATATGAGTCAAGTCATGTCTATTTCTATATACTTAAATATCTGGTTAAATAAGTACACCCTAAATTACTTGAATATGCCCACTTTATACAGTATATACTTACATAGCAGCATTAGTACTTCAGTTCTTTAGAAAATCACATATTTGCAAGCAGATTGCGTAATATAACAGTTGTACAGACTTGTCTTATGTTATCTTTTTTTTTCCTTTCTCCATGAACACGAATTGGTAGAATGACATGTACATGATTCGTCTGACTGATAAAAGACAAGAAATGTGTTTTGATCAGGTTTTAACCTGCACATTCCAATCCCTTGTGCCAGTAGTAGGTGTAGCTTGGAAGGTTACCCACACATAGATTAATCCTACTTCACTCACAAATTATTTCATACCTAAAAACATGAACTGTTGATGAAATGTGGATTGTAAAAAATCCAGGTGGGAACAGAAATATGTTCTCTATAAGCACATTTATTAAAGATGTTTATGAATACAAAGATGAGAAATCTTTAATCTCTTGCTGTCATGGAAAGTGTTGCTATGTATAAATACCTGGAATAGGAAAAAATGTAAAAAAAAGTTTTGTTAATATCTTTTGATCAGCGGAAGGCAAATCTCTTTAAAAATTTGCCATACATGTCTCCAGTAGATTAAAAACTATGCATGTTTCTCTTAATTGCAAAGAATGTTACTTTGCTAAATGACTGGAAGTGATCCCAGATGGGGTTTGTTATAAATGGTGCCCAAGAACCTTGTTTTGTTAGAACTCAGTTTTCAAGACTGAACCATGGCCGATTGAAGAATCCTCATTTGGTTTGGTTAGAACCTGGTACTATAAGAGAAAAAGACATTACTTAGTTTGAAGTTTGATGTCTCATTCTGTTTGTTCTAAATTTACATATGATGGAAAGAATAGGATAAACACTCGCCGGCTGCATGTAGTTATGAATTACCGCTCCTCTGGAGAATTCTGCTTCCTCACAGGATAACCAAATAGTTCGGAAATTTTCCATGATATTTTAAATTCAGGAATCTGTATTCATTTTTCTCATGCAATTAAGCAGTGGTTTCCTGTCCCATTGTATTCTCGGGAGAATTCTGTTATGGATATCTGGAGTCAATTATAAAAATCACAAGCTGAGGAGATAAGATTAGACACAACTTCAGATAAAGCCCTTCTCCAAACTACTTTATTTAGTATCATGACCAAAAGTTTTAGCTAGCACATATTTTTGTTTTCACAAAGTCGGCTGTTTCAGTTTTTATACTGACAAATTGCATAGATTGTTATGAAGAGTGATCAGGTATATTACAAATGTAAGTCAACCATTTATCAAACCATGAAGAACTTACAAGAAGAAGAACATGAAGGTTTCAGAAGCGCCCAATTAGTTCCAACAAGTACCAGGATCGACTCCTAAGGAGATCTCAGCTATTGGGTTAGTTCAATACCAGTGCATAGCTTGCTCAGGAATGGCAGCTGGCAGGTGTCATTTAGAAGCTTAAGGAAAGTGACCTGTTGTCAAGAAGTGGAGCAAAGAAGCTACTTCTAACCAAGAAAACCATCAAGACAAAAGACCGACATTCAGCAGAAAATGCCAAGGACTGGGGTAAAGTTATTTTTTCTGATGAACACTATTTAGGGCATCTGAAAAATGATTGGAAAAGAAAAGAGGAGCTCTACCATGAGCCCAGTCATGCCAACAATAAAGCATCTTGAAACCATTCATCAAGAACATTGCCATGAATAAAAATTGAATTTAAACATCCTCCAAGAGCAACTTCTACCATTGGTCCAGGTGATCAATAATACTTTCTCCAGTATGAAGGAACACAATGTCATATTGAAACTGAAACCTTGAGGGTGGAATTACATAGAGAGGTAAACAATGAAAACATAATTTGTGATTTCAAGATCTCCAACCATCCAGTGTACTCAGTTGACAGGTCAGCTGCATAATCAGATGGTGTCAGCTACATAGACTGCTACAGTAGTGATTATGGGACATTTTAACATCCAAGATATTGACTAGGGTCATGGTTCTGCTTCAACTGCACAGTGCAGAAAACTCCTTAGTTTGTTGCTGGACCATAACCAGCTCGTGAGTCCAAAAAGGCAATACTTTGATAGATTGGGTCATTTATAACAATGCAGTCCTGTTGGATGTGTCACTGTTTGCAAAATCCTTGGTAGCAGTGACCAAAATATTATCTAATTTTACATACACTAAAAAAAAAAAACTTGGAGAGACGACAAAAACACTATTTTAAAAGGCCAATTTCCGCAAGCTGAAGGCTCAACTTCAGGACATTGATTGGAAGCAGCTGTTGTCAGACTGCAAAATACATCACTATAGGTAACAAGTATACAACTAGGTTTGCCGGCTCCAGGGGCAAAGATCTGTCTTGGCGCCCCCCACCCAAAATTAGGTGAGGACCGGGGGGGGGGGTGCTGTCAGATTCCAGCCCGGCCCACCCTATTGCAGCCCTGGTTGAGGAGCAAGGGGGGTGCCGCTGAGTTGCGCCCGGGGCAAAAGGTCCGGCTGCACCCCCCTAGATGCGCCCCTGAGGACAGGTGCTCAGTACATAGCGAGGAATGAGACACAGGTGGGACTAAGGCTCTGTACACAGTGAGGGGTTGGACACAGGCGAGACAGAATGTCTGTACACAGTGGGGGGTGGGACACAGGTGGGACAGGGTGTCTGTACACAGTGAAGGGTGGGACATGGTGTCTGTACACAGTGAGGGATGGGACACAGGCGAGACAGGGTCTCTGTTCACAGTGAGGGATGGGACACAGGCAGGACAGCGGCTATGTACACAGTGAGGGATGGGAAACAGGCAGGACAGGGGCTCTGTGCACAGTGAGGGGTGGGACACAGGTGGGACAGGGGCTGTGTATACAGTGAGGGGTGGGACACAGGCTCTGTATACAGTGAGGGGTGGGACATGGTGTCTGTACACAGTGAGGGGTGGGACAGTCCACAGGAAGGGTCTGGGTACAGGACGCCAGTGGAGCCGCAGAAGCTTAGGATATAGGATAGTGGCGGCTCCGTGTGCGCACTCCATCGACCTCTGTGCACCCGCCTCCATAGGACGCGCTTTTTCCTCCCATCTGCCGGGATCCCCGCTCTCCTCTCGGCCATACACGGTGCAGTATCCTGTGAGGTTCAGCCTTACACACCGAGGATGCCGCATTGCTCCGGGTCATGGAGACACAGCTGGGGGTGAGCGTCTGTGTGCCGGAGTAGACGCAGCAGCTGAGGCCGGAGCAGAGAGGGGCCCTGCATTACATGGAGGGAGGAGAGCCCCGGAGCGGAGGAGGAGACTGAGCCCATCACTGAGCCGCCATGCATCTGCACCAGGTGCTCACCGGAGCCATCAACCCCGGGGACAACTGCTACTCCATGGGCAGCGTCAGTGAAGTCCGGGGAGGGGGGTGCTGTCAGATCCCAGCCCCGCCCCCCTATTGCAGCCCTGGTTGAGGAGCGGGGGGGGTGCCGCCGGAGCCCCCCGCTGAGTTGGATACGCCCTTGATGGTTAGAAATGCCATTAGTCACAACAGAAGGGCATTAATAATATGTAAATCTGAAGGGTGGGCTTTAGAATTTATAACTATAAAAATAGATAACTAATACAGAATTAAATCTATAAAAAATCAATCAAAACAGCTATAGCAGAAAATGAATGCTAGATAGGAATACAAGTCAAATCCCAAGAAATTCCTTAAATATATAAGTACGAAGAAAATAAGATCCGCACAGGTGGGACCATTAAAAAATAATAAGGTGAGTTGGAAAATGAGCATCAAGAGAAGACAGAATTCTAAATGGGTTCTGTAGCTCTGCATATATCAAAGAAGAGACAGCAGCAGTTGTAGTCAACCCAAGTGCTCTTAATATGGATAAAGCACCATGGAATGAATGGTGCTATAATAATAAGTAATAATAATTAGTGATGAGCGAGTATGCTCTGCGCTACTCGGTACTCGCACGAGTATCACTGTACTCGGGCTACTCGGCGAGCACCGAGTAATCTCGCGATACTCGTGCTGTGCTCGTGGTCCTCATCCCTGCATGTTGGCGCTCTTCAGAGAGCCAGCCCACATGCAGGGATTGGCTGGCAGTCACTGCAATGCCACAGCCCTGTTATTTGTGGCATTGCAGTGATTGGCCGGCCCGCACAGCGTGACAGAGCCTTTTTAAGACCTGGCCACGATGTGCTCTGCACACAGCCATCCAGACAGTGAGTGTAGGGAGAGTGTCTTCTGCTGCTTAGGGACAGATTTGCGGCCCTCATAGGTAGATCCGGAGCAGGGCTGCAAACTGCTGCTGACCACAACAGTCCTTCTCAGGACTAATCTAGGAGGATATAGGCAGGGTGATCCAGATCGGAGTCCAAGCTTTACAGTGACCAGAACAGTCCTCAGGAGACTGTTGGAGCTGACTAGCTGTATACAGGCAGGGTCTAATGTCCAGCTTTCCTGTGACCAGAACAGTCACCAGACTGTTGTACTTGACTGGCTGTATATAGGCAGGGTCTACAATCCAGCTTTCCTGTGACCAGAACAGTCACCAGACTGTTGTACTTGACTAGCTGTATACAGGCAGGGTCTAAAATCCAGCTTTCCTGTGACCAGAACAGTCACCAGACTGTTAAAATTGACTAGCTGTATACAGGCAGGGTCTAAAATCCAGCTTTCCTGTGACCAGAACAGTCACCAGACTGTTAAAATTGACTAGCTGTATACAGGCAGGGTCTAAAATACAGCTTTCCTGTGACCAGAACAGTCACCAGACTGTTGTACTTGACTAGCTGTATACAGTCAGGGTCTAAAATCCAGCTTTCCTGGGACCAGAACAGTCACCAGACTGTTAAAATTGACTAGCTGTATACAGGCAGGGTCTAACATCCTGCTTTCCAGTGACCAGAACAGTCACCAGACTGTTAAAATTGACTAGCTGTATACAGGCAGGGTCTAAAATCCAGCATTCCTGTGACCAGAACAGTCACCAGACTATTGTACTTGACTAGCTGTATACAGGCAGGGTCTAAAATCCAGCTTTCCTGTGACCAGAACAGTCACCAGACTCTTAAAATTGACTAGCTGTATACAGGCAGGGTCTAAAATCCAGCTTTCCTGTGACCAGATCAGTCACCAGACTGTTGTACTTGACTAGCTGTATACAGGCAGGGTCTAAAATCCAGCATTCCTGTGACCAGAACAGTCACCAGACTGTTGTACTTGACTGGCTGTATACAGGCAGGGTCTAAAATCTAGCTGTCCTCTGACCAGAACAGTCACCAGACTGTTCAAATTGACTAGCTGTATACAGGCAGGGTCTAAAATCCAGCTTTCCTGTGACCAGAACAGTCACCAGACTGTAGTACTTGACTAGCTCTATACAGGCAGGCTCTAATATCCAGCTTTCCTGTGACCATAACAGTCACCAGACTGTTGTACTTGACTAGCTGTATACAGACAGGGTCTAAAATCCAGCTTCCTGTGACCAGAACAGTCACCAGACTGTTAAAATTGACTAGCTGTATACAGACAGGGTCTAAAATCCTGCTTTCCTGTGACCAGAAAAGTCACCAGACTGTTAAACTTGACTAGGACTAGCTGTATACAGGCAGGGTCTAAAATCCAGCTTTCCTGTGACCAGAACAGTCACCAGACTGTTAAAATTGTCTAGCTGTATACAGGCAGGCTCTAATATTCAGCTTTCCTGTGACCAGGACAGTCACCAGACTGTTGTACTTGACTGGCTGTATACAGGCAGGGTCTACAATCCAGGTTTCCTGTGACCAGAACAGTCACCAGACTGATGTACTTCACTAGCTGTATACAGGCAGGGTCTGACATCCTGCTTTCCAGTGACCAGAACAGTCACCAGACTGTTAAAATTCACTAGCTATATACAGGCAGGGTCTAAAATCCAGCTTTCCTGTGACCAGAATAGTCACCAGACTGTAGTACTTGACTAGCTGTATACAGGCAGGGTCTAAAATCCAGCTTTCCTGTGACCAGAACAGTCACCAGACTGTTAAAATTGACTAGCTGTATACAGGCAGGGTCTAAAATCCTGCTTTCCTGTGACCAGAACAGTCACCAGACTGTAGTACTTGACTAGCTCTATACAGGCAGGCTCTAATATCTAGCTTTCCTGTGACCAGAACAGTCACCAGACTGTTGTACTTGTCTAGCTGTATACAGACAGGGTCTAAAATCCAGCTTTCCTGTGACCAGAACAGTCACCAGACTGTTAAAATTGACTAGCTGTATACAGACAGGGTCTAAAATCCTGCTTTCCTGTGACCAGAACAGTCACCAGACTGTTGTACTTGACCAGCTGTATACAGGCAGGGTCTAAAATCCAGCTTTCTTGTGACCAGAACTGTCACCAGACTGTTAAAATTGACTAGCTGTATACAGGCAGGGTCTACAATCCAGCTTTCTTGTGACCAGAACAGTCACCAGACTGTAGTACTTGACTAGCTCTATACAGGCAGGGTCTAAAATCCAGCTTTCCTGTGACCAGAACAGTCACCAGACTGTTGTACTTGACTAGCTGTATACAGGGAGGATCTAAAATCCAGCTTTCCTGTGACCAGAACAGTCACCAGACTGTTAAAACTGACTAGCTGTACACAGGCAGGGTCTAAAATCAGCTTTCCTGTGACCAGAACAGTCACCAGACTGTAGTACTTGACTAGCTGTATACAGGCAGGGTCTAAAATCCAGCTTTCTTGTGACCAGAACAGTCACCAGACTGTAGCACTTGACTAGCTCTATACAGGCAGGGTCTAAAATCCAGCTTTTCTGTGACCAGAACAGTCACCAGACTGTTGTACTTGACTAGCTGTATACAGGTAGGGTCTAAAATCCAGCTTTCCTGTGACCGGAACAGTCACCTGACTGTTAAAATTGACTAGCTGTATACAGGCAGGTCTAAAATCCAGCTTTTCTGTGACCACAACAGTCACCAGACTGTAGTACTTGACTAGCTCTATACAGGCAGGGTCTAAAATCCAGCTTTCCTGTGACCAGAACAGCCACCAGACTGTAGTTCTTGACTAGCTCTATACAGTCAGGGTCTAAAATCCAGCTTTCCTTTGACCAGAAAAGTCACCAGACTGTTGTACTTGACTAGCTGTATACAGGCAGGGTCTAAAATCCAGCTTTCCTATGACCAGAACAGTCACCAGACTGTTAAAATTGACTAGCTGTATACAGACAGGGTCTAAAATCCAGCTTTCCTGTGACCAGAACGGTCACCAGAATGTAGTACTTGACTAGCTGTATACAGGCAGGGTCTAAAATCCAGCTTTCCTGTGACCAGAACAGTCACCAGACTGTTGTACTTGACTAGCTGTATACAGACAGGGCCGAAAATGCAGCTTTCTTGTGACCAGAACAGTCACCAGACTGTTGTACTTGACTAGCTGTATACAGGCAGGCTCTAATATTCAGCTTTCCTGTGACCAGAACAGTCACCATACTGTAGTACTTGACTAGCTGTATACAGGCAGGGTCTAAAATCCAGCTTTCCTGTGACCAGAACAGTCACCAGACTGTTGTACTTGACTAGCTGTATACAGGCAGCGTCTAAAATCCAGCTTTCCTGTGACCAGAACAGTCACCAGACTGTTGTACTTGACTAGGACTAGCTGTATACAGGCAGGGTCTAAAATCCAGCTTTCCTGTGACCAGAACAGTCACCAGACTGTAGTACTTGACTAGCTCTATACAGGCAGGCTCTAATATTTAGCTTTACTGTGACCAGAACAGTCACCAGACTGTTGTAGCTGTATACAGGAAAAAGGCGCAAGGGCGTTGGCAAGGGACACGGAAGTGGACGTGATGGTGGTGAAGGCAGAGGCCGAGGTCGTGTGCAAGCACTATTTTCGCAACAACAAAGTGCCACATCTACTCGCTCGCACGTCCTGTCCCAAATTCTTGGGGCCCGCAGCAGTACACCGCTCTTAAACCAAGACCAGTGTCAACAGGTTGATACTTGGATAGCGGATAATGCTTCAAGTCAGATGGGTACCTCCACAAACAGCCTGTCTTCCACACGGTCAAGTGTCAGTAGCCGTGATACTGCACTGCACATTTCCCAACCTGATCCTCCTTCCTACCACAAGGCAGAGTACACGTCCACGAACATTACTGATCCCACACTAGGACACTCGGAATAGCTGTTCACGTATCCATTCGCAGAATCTGGCCCCTCGCCAGCTCCTGTTGAAGTGGGTGATGAGATGGTATATACAGATGCCCAAATATTTGAGCAGCCACGTTCTCACGAAGGTAACGTTGGCAACGTGTCTCAACAAGGGGTGGACGATGATGAGACACAATTGCCAGGAAGTCAGGAGGAGGATCAGGGTGCGGAAGAGGAAGACGACGTGGAGGATGATCCAGTAGCTGACCCAACCTGGCAGGAGGATATGCAGAGCGAGGACAGCAGTGCACAGGGGGAGGGAGGCGTAGCATCCCAACAGGCAGTAAGAAGCAGGGTCGTGTCCGCAGGCAGAAGGCAGGCAACCGTTCCCTGGAACAACAACACGACACAAGGTGCCTGTGCAAATGTTAGGTCTTCCCGAGCCTGGCAGTTTTTTAAGTTGGCTCCAGATGACTCTAAGAAGGCCATTTGCAACACCTGCCATGCCAGCATCAGCAGGGGTACAAAAACTAGCAGCCTGACCACCACCAGCATGATCAGGCACATGTCAGCCAAGCACCCGACTTTGTGGGAAGTACAACCGAGTTGAGGAGGGGTGCTTGCTGATGTCACTGCTACGTCTTCGCGTGTTGTGCGTGCGAGCCAATCCCCTGTCGATGCTGGCCGCGAACAAGCCTCCGGCCCTGCACCTGACATTGCCCACGCACAAATAACACCACCATTAAGCACGTCCTTATCCCAGCGCAGCGTTCAATTATCCATTCAGCAAACCTGTGAATGCAGGTGCAAATACGCTGCCAACGCCCCACATGCCACAGTCCTAAATTATCACATTTCGCAACTGCTTGCGCTAGAAATCTTACCTTTCCGGCTGGTGGAGACGGAAACATTCCGCGACCTGATGGTGGCTGCTGTCCCCAGCCGCCACTATTTCTCCAGATGTGCCGTCCCCGCATTGCATAACCACGTGTCACAAAGCATCACATGTGCCCTGAACAACGCTGTTTCAGCCAAAGTCTACCTAACCACAGACACGTGGACAAGTGCTTGTGGGCAAGCCCGCTACATCTCCTTGACGGTACACTGGGTTAATATTGTGGAAGCTGGGACCCAGTCTGAGCGAGGGACGGAACACGTCCTTCCCACACCAAGGATTGCAGGCCCTACCTCAGTCATGGTTTCACCCAGACTCTACAGCTCCGGAATGTCATGATCCACAGCCTCCTCCTCCTCCTGCGCATCCTCATCCACTTTACCCTCCACACCAGTCCCAAGCTGGAAGCACTGCAGCACTGCCTCTGCGAAGCGGCAACAGGCTGTGCTGAAGCTAATATGCATAGGTGACAAACTCCACAATGCAGAAGAGGTGTGGACAGCTCTGAAACAGCAGGCAGATCACTGGCTCACACCTCTGAACGTAAAGCCAGGAAAGGTCGTGTGTGACAATGGCCGGAAACTGATGGCAGCTTTGATGCGAGGCCAGCTGACGCATGTTCCCTGCGTGGCCCATGTGCTCAACCTGGTGGTTCAGCGGTTTATAAAGTCATACCCAGAGCTGTTATATCATCTGGTAAAAGTTTGCCGCCTGTCTGCACATTTTCGCAAGTCACCTGCTGCTTCAGCCGGCCTTGCCGGCTTTCAGCGCCGTTTGCGTCTGCCGGCCCACAGACTGGTGTGTGATGTCTGCACGCGTTGGAATTCAACTCTGCACATGTTGGTCAGGACATGTGAGCAGAAGAGGGCAGTAGTTGAGTACCTGCATCACCTAAGCCATCGGGAAATGGGTCAAACTCCACACATAACACCTGAGGAGTGGAGATGGATGTCCAACCTATGTACCGTCCTCCAAAACTTTGAGGACTCCACCAAGATGGTGAGCGGCGATGACACCATTATTAGTGTCACCATACCGCTACTCTGCCTTCTAAAACGGTCTCTGCTGAAAAACAAAGAGGATGCGTTGCAGGCGGAGCGCGATGAGTTTGAGCAAGAAACAGTAGTGGGTGTGGGTCATAACACACAGCCCTGCCTCATCTCATCACAACGTGCAGTGGAGGACTATGATGAGGAGGAGGAGGAGGATGAAGACATGGTGCAACTCTCTTGCCAAATTGAGGATATGACATGCACACCAGTCATACCCTCGCTTCAGCGTGGCTGGCCAGAGGACATGGGAGATGAGGAGGAGGAGGAGGAGGAGGACCGCATGTTCAGTCATCGTGTTGGTCTGGATACTGAAGTGATGGCTGTTAAGAGTCTGGCGCACATGGCTGACTTTATGGTAAGCTGCCTGGCTCGTGACCCTCGCGTTCAGAACATCTTGGCCGACAATCAGTACTGGTTGGCAACACTCTTAGACCCACGCTACAAGGAGAACTTTATGTCTCTCATTTCTGAGGCGGAGAGGTCAGCCAAAATGCAGCAGTTCCAGAAGGCCATAGTCATGGAAGTAGGCAAAGCATTCCCCTCACAAAACGCTAGCGGCATAGGTCAGGAATCGGTGGACAACCAAGGCGTACAGCCGAGAGGGGCACAAGTCCAATCCTCCAGAGGTAGGGGAACAGTCTTTACGATGTGGGACAGTTTTCTCAGCCCCTCACGTACCACAGCCCCTGAGGTGTGGGGTAGTGCCACAAGAAATGCTAAGTTTGGCCAGATGCTGAAGGAGTACCTTGCAGATCAAACAACTGTACTGCGACATTCCACTGTGCCTTACAATTATTGGGTCTCCATGCTGGACACGTGGCATGAATTGGCTCTCTACGCCTTGGAAGTCCTGGCCTGCCCTTCCGCTAGCATTTTGTCAGAGCGTGTTTTCAGTGCCGCAGGTGGAATCATTACTGATAAACGCACCTGCCTGTCAACTGAAAATGCTGACAGGCTGACTCTGATCAAGATGAACAAGAGTTGGATTGGGCCAGACTTCACCACACCACCAACAAATGACAACTGAATTTAAATTTTGTTATGGGAATTTGCCATGTACCTCCACTCACCCATGGCTACACACTTCTGGACTTTGGCTAATCTATAATCACAAAGTCCCGAAAGACATGAAGGCGGATGTAAATATTTCACAACTTTTATTTTAGGAATACCTGGCAACAAGTTTTATTCCATAAACAATTCCATAAATAAGAAAAAGGAGGAAGACATATAATTATCAGCAAACAGTGAGCTTCTGAATAATATCACAATAGCAGGATTATATATACCTAGAGGTATTCTCTGGCGGTACAGATGAAGGGGTTGACCACGTGACTGTGCGGTGGTTATGCAAGTATCAGAAAATATCATTAATATATATATAGATATGGGCCAATATAATCTAAAGAACTATCAAAATATTAGAATCAATAATAGAGCTCTATCAAGATTGTTGCAGTATGCATATAGCTGGGCCTTTCACACTAGGGCCAGATCTATACCAAGTATCTAGCTGCAACAAAGGATCTGATATCTCAGCATTGACCCCATTTAATTGTCCGAATAAGATCAATATTTGGCATACATATACAAAACAGTGGATCAGCACTAGTCCATCACAACAATTGCACACCTGTGCCTCTGTTTAATGGTGTCAGGTATCCAGTTTATATTGCTCAATGGGGCCAAGTAGGATATACAGTAGTAAGTGTCAGGCTCCACGCCTTTCCATCACTGTTATGTAATACCATTAGCACCTAGACCAGCTTTCACCAATATAACACCATAATCACAGTATCAAAAGCACGGTGTGCAATTAAAATGAAGTGACTGAACCACCGTACAAAATATCAATGAAATTCCATCATTACATACCGCTATAGATGTTATTCGGGTCACACAAGGCCACCCCTGGACCCCTACGCGTTTCGTCCTCAGACTTCCTCAGGGGGCGGTGTACCTTCATTTCTTGCTTTATTTTTTGTATTTTCTTTTTTACATTGATTCTATGCCTATTGTTTTGTATCCAATTATTCTACTGTATTTGTTCTCTATTGTAATTACTTACTGTATTATATTTTCTGTACTCTAACCCTACATTGTAAAGCGCTGCGTAATATGTTGGCGCTATATAAATAAAGCTGTATTATTATTATTATTATTATTATTAGGTGGACTTTGGCTGAAACAGCGTTGTTCAGGGCACGTGTGATTCTGTTGGACACGTGGTTATGCAATGCGGGGACGGCACATCTGGAGAAATAGTGGCGGCTGGGGACCGAGTAACGTGGGACAGCAGCCGCCATCAGGTCGCAGAATGCTTCCGTCTACACTAGCCGGAAAGGCAACATTTGTAGCGCAATGAGTCGCGAAATGTGATCATTCAGGACTGTGGCATGTGGGGCGTTGGCAGCGTATTTGCGCCTCCGTTCAAATGTTTGCTGAATGGATAATTGAAAACTGCGCTGGGACAAGGACGTGCTTGATGGTGGTGTAATTTGTACGTGGGCAACTTCAGGTGCAGGGCCGGAGGCTTGTTCGCGGCCAGCATGGACAGAGGATTGGCTCGCACGCACAACAGGCAAAGACGTAGCAGTGACATCAGCAAGCACCGCTCCTCGACTCTGTTGTACTTTCCACAAAGTCGGGTGCTTGGCTGACATGTGCCTGATCATGCTGCTGGTGGTCAGGCTGCTACTTTTCGTACCCCTGCTGATGCTGGCATGGCAGGTGTTGCAAATGGCCTTTTTAGAGTCATCTGGAGCCAACTGAAAATACTGCCAGACTCGGGAAGACATAACATTTGCACAGGCACCTTGTGTCGTGTTGTTGTTCCGGGGAACGGTTGCCTGCCTTATGCCTGCGTACCCGACCCTGCTTCGTACTGCCTGTTGGGATGCTATGCCTCCCTCCCCCTGTGCACTGCTGTCCTCGCTCTGCATATACTCCTGCCAGGTTGGGTCAGCTACTGGATCATCCACCACGTCGTCTTCCTATTCCTTGGCTAATCGCTGGACTGCTCCTCCTTCTCCTCATGTGCCACCATGATGACCGTTACAATAGTTAGGCTGTTGTTTCAGGTATACCCCCAGTGGTAAATTTTTTCGCCCATTCTTTTAGAATGGGCATTATAATGACAGGAGACCCGCTCCTTTTCAATGGGAAAAATGTTTTGAGGCCCTCATGCACGTCTCTATCCAGGGACAATGTGGAGCCTCCCAACTTTTGACTGCCCTGCCAAAGGGCTATACTACAATACACCCACTCCAGGTTTACAGGCCCTACTGCACGTCTCTATCCAGGGACAATGTGGAGCCTCCCAATTTTTGGCTGCCCTGCCAAAGGGCTATACTCCAATACACCCACTTCAGGTTTACAGGCCCTCATGCATGTCTGTATGCATGGGTCATTGTTGAACCTCCCAATTTTTGGCTGCCCTGCCAAAGGGCTATACTCCAATACACCCACTTCAGGTTTACAGGCCCTCATGCATGTCCGTATGCATGGGTCATTGTTGAACCTCTCAATTTTTGGCTGCCCTGCCAAAGGGCTATACTCCAATACACCCACTTCAGGTTTACAGGTCCTCATGCATGTCTCTATACAGGGTCAATGTGGAGCCTCCCAATTTTTGGCTGCCCTGCCAAAGGGCTATACTCCAATACACCTACTTCAGGTTTACAGGCCCTCATGCATGTCTGTATGCATGGGTCATTGGTGAACCTCCCAATTTTTGGCTGCCCTGCCAAAGGGCTATACTCCAATACACCCACTTCAGGTTTACAGGCCCTCATGTATGTCTCTATCCAGGGACAATGTGGAGCCTCCCAATTTTTGGCTGCCCTGCCAAAGGGCTATACTCCAATACACCCACTTCAGGTTTACAGGCCCTCATGCATGTCTCTATCCAGGGACAATGTGGAGCCTCACAATTTTTGGCTGCCCTGCCAAAGGGCTATACTCCAATACACCCACTTCAGGTTTACAGGCCCTCATGCATGTCTGTATGCATGGGTCATTGTTGAACCTCCCAATTTTTGGCTGCCCTGCCAATGGGCTATACTCCAATACACCCACTTCAGGTTTATAGGCCCTCATGCATGTCTGTATGCATGGGTCATTGTTGAACCTCCCAATTTTTGGCTGCCCTGCCAAAGGGCTATACTCCAATACACCCACTTCAGGTTTACAGGCCCTCATGCATGTCTGTATGCATGGGTCATTGTTGAACCTCCCAATTTTTGGCTGCCCTGCCAAAGGGCTATACTCCAATACACCCACTTCAGGTTTACAGGCCCTCATGCATGTCTGTATGCATGGGTCATTGTTGAACCTCTCAATTTTTGGCTGCCCTGCCAAAGGGCTATACTCCAATACACCCACTTCAGGTTTACAGGTCCTCATGCATGTCTCTATCCAGGGACAATGTGGAGCCTCCCAATTTTTGGCTGCCCTGCCAAAGGGCTATACTACAATACACCCACTTCCTTACAATGGGCACTTCAGGTTTACAGGCCCTCATGCACGTCTCTTTCCAGGGGCATTGGTGAACCTCCCAATTTTGGACTACCCTGGCAAAGGAAAATACTACAATAGACCCACTTCCTCAAAATGGGCACATTATGTCAAGACAGGGCTTCATGTATGTCTCTTCTCAGGGACATCGGAGTGCCGCACAATGTTTTCACGTAAAATCTTTCATGTAATCACAAAAAGTAACATACACCAGCTGTATCTCACTATTGGGTATGTGCCCTTAACATTTCCACCCTGAATATTCATTTTGGTGTCATTTTGGAAGGTTTTCTGGTGACTCCGTAAAATTGGCGTGAAACTCAGACAACATTGTTCACAGCAGTGACTTTTGAGTGAGAAATGCTTCCAAGGGTCTTCCCCATGGTGTTGCCATGTCATTTGAGCACTCTTCTGAGACTTTTGTGACATTTTTAGGGTTTCTACATGCTGCCGGCAGTCATTTCATAAAAATACTCGGGTCTCCCATAGGATAACATTGGGCTCGGTGCTCGGGCCGAGTACATGAGTATCTTGGGATGCTCGGTCCGAGCTTCGAGCACCCGAGCATTTTAGTACTCGCTCATCACTAATAATAATATAATCCACTCACTTGGTTAAACCTATGGTAGATATGCCAAGCAAAGCTAAGTAGAATTAATACAAACAAGCCCAGAGCCCCAGATGACTCCATCTAAGAATTCTTAACAAACACAACTTACTTATTGCTGAGCACCTATACATATTGTTTAATTTAAGGACTCCCTAGTGACTGGTACTGTGCCAAACAATTTGGTGCCCATTTTCTAAAAGGTTTCCAGATCTCTCCTGGGTATTTATAGACAAAGTAATTAAACTTCCATTGTGAGAAAAATGTTCAAGACGTTTGTAAGAAACTATTGTGGTGATGCGACCCCGATGTGTCCCTGACCGGTGTACAGCACATGGGGGGATTGTATCTTTTGCTCTGTGGCAGCACTCACAGGGTTAACAGTAGTGAGATCTGAGCTGAGTACTGATTGAAAGCACTCAGCCCACCTGTGATGGGATAGGAGATGATATGAGCTGCCCTGGGCTGAGGAGTGAGGCAGAACAGGAGGAACTGCTATGTGAAGCTAACACAGCCTGGGAGCTCTCTCAGAGAGGACGTTCATGAGACTAGTGAGCAGACGGTGCAGAGAGAGAGAGTGGTTGTGTGCTGATAACACAGCCTAGCAGTGAGGACCTGGCCCTCATCAGTGGACCCGGCCAGGACAGAGCCTGTCCTAGGTACAGAGGTACTGTGTGTGTTGGATGAACAGAGTTGTACCGGCTGCGCCCCGTAACCTGGAGGTCTGTAATTTACCTGCACTGTACCATTAAACTGTGTGTTGTGTGAACAGTTGCCTGGGTCACTGCCTTCCGTCGTGCTGATCCTAACCGCTACCTTACATGTGGTGGAGAATGCGGGCACAGCAACCTGGTTGCTAACGGCAATGACTTGGTGAAAGAAAAAAAAAAGGCAAACTCAGTTCACACATGTCAGTGGTGAAACCTGCTACGCTACAGTACAAACCAGCAGCCAGCATGGAGGACCTGCTTAAGCACGTGGTGCAAGCACAGCAACAACAGCAGCAAATGAACCAGCAACAGCAGGTCACACAACAGGAGGCAAATCAGCTATTGATCAGGCAAATGCAGCAGCAACAGGAGCATCAGCAGTGCCAACATGAGCATCAGCAGCGCCAACAGGAGCATCAGCAGCGCCAACAGGAGCATCCGCACCGACAGTTGGATATTCTGATGGAGGCAATCCGTGCAAAGCCAGCGGCTCCATCCCCAGGTCAAGGAGATGACAGCAGCATCCGGAAGGCGGTAAAGCGTGCAATGCAAAAGATGACCCCGGGGGATGATGTGGAAGCTTTCCTGGCAGTTTTAGAGAGGGTTGCAGAGCGGCAGAAACTGCCGCCAGAGCAGTGGGCGGATATGTTGGCGCCTTACTTAACCGGAGAGTCCCAAAAAGCCTACCTGGACCTCGGCACAGAGGACGCCATGGACTACGGGACTCTGAAAGGTGAGATCCTTGCCAGACTGGGGGTTAATACGTATGTAAGGGCTCAACGGTTAAGCCAGTGGTCCTTTGAGGAGGGTAAACCCATCCGGTCTCAGGCCTATGACTTGTTGCACCTGGTAAAGAAGTGGCTGCAGCCTGAAAGCCTGAGCCCCACACAAATGATAGAGAGGGTGGTTGTTGACCGGTTTGTGCGCACTCTGCCTGTCTCCATCCAACAGTGGGTGGGACAAGGTGACCCGGGTACTAGAGATGAGCGAGTATACTCGCTACTATTCGGAACTCGCCAAATAGTAGCGGTATTCGTGTACTCGCTACTCGCTGAGTACATTAGGATTACTCGGGAGTAGCAAGTACCGAGTACTTTTGCAGTGTATCAATAGATACACTGCAAAAGTCCTGTAAAAGAGAGGAAAAGTGGTTAAAAAATAGAAAAATCAGATACTCACCTTAACCGACAGCTGTACCAGGACCGGCCGATGCACATCTATTCATGTAAAAGGACCTTTCACTCTCTTAGCCAATCAGATGGCTGGGAGAGATCTGGCCAATCAGATGCTGCCATGTCACAATCACGTGATCGCTAGCAGCCACCTGATTGGCCAGATGGAAAGGTCCTCTCAGGCTTCCATAGCACAACCCCCACCTTGCCCTTGGTTGTGGTGAATCATTGCAACTTTGAATGGTTCCTGGTTATAAATGGTGCCCCCCAGGAATCAGCGCAGGGTCTGCTACTATTCAGCATATTTATTAGTTATATAAAAGACAGTATTAATATATGTAATTACTATTTTTGTAAATGAAGTCTGTGATGCCAGAAAGAAGAGACTAAAACATCTTGCATGCTCTTCTGTGAAATTAAATATGTAAATTGCCCTTTCAGTGAGGAAGACGACTTAAACTCTAGTACCACCTTTTGGAAATAGCAATTCTAAAATTCAAAATCGAGCCTTTACTGTGATTTGCTACTGCTACATGACAAGATAAAAGCCAAACTAGAATCTCGATTTACAGACCTTATTTCAGGACATTGCGCCTCATCAATGCACGGTATGAGATCTGATTTGGCCAGGTGAGAGACTAAAGGCCCCATCTCACACTACGATATCGTTAACGATATCGTTAGTACATCTCAGGTTTCCAGTCGTTCTGACAACGTCGTAACGACGTCATTCAGTGTGACATGCACATCTGATCAACGATAATCGGGCAGATCTTTGATGGGAGGGTTGGTGGACCTTAAACCAAACGAGTGTTCGTTCAACCTGCAGCATGGGTGTGTGTGACACCTCGATAACTATCTCGTTAACAACTTCAACTATTGAGAAGGGCTAGGATATAGGAGAGTTAATGACCACAAGTATGGTTTGCTTGTCGCAGAATCGTTGCTGCATCGTTAACAAAATCTATACGTGTGACATTTCACTAGCGATCATTGAACATCGTTCTAGCGATATAGGTCAAGTCGGATCACTGATGAGATCGTTCGACCATTGGAGCGTGAGATGGGGTCTCAAGGGCGCCCTCACATCTGCAGATATTTTCTCGCTGCAGATCTCGGTGAAAAAAGTGTCATGCGAGATTCAGGCATTTTGACATTCGTATGACATGCGGATGTCATCCGTATGACATGCCAGTGTAACTAGTATTTGTACGTCATGTGCATGTCATCAGTATGACATGTGCATGGCATGCTTTTTAAACGTCTTCTTTCCCACTGCAATATTAGACTGGATAGATAGATAGATAGATAGATAGATAGATAGATAGATAGATAGATAGATAGATAGATTTTTATTCTAGGATAGCTAGATCAAGCTTACCAGTGTCCCGCTGCTTGCTATCTGGGCTGCTCATTAAGCTTCATGCATATTTACTGCACTGACTGGCAACAGTCAATCACAGATGCTCACTATCTTTGAGAGCATCAGTGATTGGCTGTTGCAGTCTGACTGCATTTCCACAATCTGGATAGATTCTGTGCTTGGTTGCCATACACTAATGTGTAAAATAAATAAATAATAAAAAAAAAACACATAGGGCTTCGCTGTATTTTTCAGTATCAGCACAGATAAAGTGGATAGCTACGGGCTGGCAACCTCAGCTGCCAAATTTTACCTTGTTGGCAAATTAAAATGCGTAGGGCTTCACCCTATTTTTAATTGCCAGCCAAGGTAAAACCAGGCAGCTGGTGGCTGGCATTCTCAGCGGGTCGGAGGCCCATTGTTATTGCCCCTCAAAGTTATAGAATAGCAGCCTGCAGCAGCCCTAGAAATTGGCACATTCATCAGAAGCACCAATTCCTGGTACTTTATCTGGCTCTTCCAGTTTTCCTGGTGCACTGACAAACTGGGAAATGAAGGGTTAATGCCAGCTTTGTTTTGCCAACTTGCATTAAGCTCGAGATCCATGATATCAGGCCTGTAGGCCATTAGGAATCTCAAGTGACTAGTAAAAAAGACACAACACACATAGAAAAAACATATTATTACAAAAAAAACACACATTTTGACTCCATCTTTATTACTCCTGCATACCCATTCTTGATCCTCTGTGACATATTTTCTCGGCCGACCATGTCAAGGTCTGAGCTCTGTGTCATTGGAGGCTGCGGTGAAGAACAAAGCATTTTTTAGAAGAAAAAACCATACGGTACATAATGTAAATGTGTAAAAAAAATTTCTGAATGTTTAGTCCATTGGATTAACAATTGGGATTAGGAGGGACAAATTAGCTCCTTTGGGGCAAACTGGATCATGCGTTGTGGTTGTGCGTATACAACCTCCCTACAACAAGTCTGATCAGCTTTGTACAAATCATGGTTTCATGATACCAAACATAGCATAGATGTGTGCATTTATATACTTCTTCACAAAGTAATGATTTTCTTTATGCTCCTGAAGTTGCTGATCATAAACATTACTTACTCAGATACATATTAAACTTTCATGATTATAGCACCCACACTCACATAAGAAACATCAAAAACGCATCTGATTGTAGTCATACAATGTGAGCTGTAACAGCTTCTTAACATGGATCAATGAAGGACTTATAGATTTTATATATTCTGACATGATGCGCTGCACTTTCCCATGATAATTAATATATGGACTGTTTGCACCAGGGGAGATGAGCTCCTGTCAGTTATCGATGGCTTGAAGCTTCTATGTATCGCCTGCAGTGTGGTGAGATCCTTTCGTTCTTTTATACTATTTCAACTTAATTAAATTTGGTAGACTATGTCAGAGAACAAGGGATACTTTTTTTTATAAAGTTATCAAAGAGAGATGATGCAGGTGAGAGATTTTTTTAGATTTTTACACTTTTAGCACTATAACAGTTTACTATAGATTGGATTGGACACACACAATTACATTATTATTACAGAGGTTTCATGTCAGAGAACCTATTTTTCTCTCCCCAACACCCCCTCACTATTATTTCAATGGCCAGTGGACCAGAGATAATTGGAAGAGGTTATTGTCAGAAGTACATTCACACTATCAGGATAGGGCGGTTGATGGATATTGGACCACTTCCACCCTAAACAGAGGAGATGATTGCGACCCTACAGATAGTACAACAATCAGGATGATCTATGTGTGACAGTAAATTGCATTTTCCATTTACTCCTAATGCATTTGTTTCTGGGGTAGTACCATAGTAGTGAGAGGAAAGGCTTGTGTCAGCCTAGATGGTAACAAAGAAAACTTGACACCAAACCATAGCGATAGTAATGGAAAAGTACTCTCAGATGTCTACCTTTTTAAGAGCTGAATTAAAGTTAAAAGTTAAAAACATAAAAATACTTTATTAAAAAAAATTCCTTAACACCAACCCACTGACCATTTTATTAAAAAGAGGTAAACAAGGCGGATCACTGTAGTCCACTAAATCTGATGTAGTCCACATAATGAAATCTAAGGAACTACACTACACTACAAAAAATCCCAACAGTAAAGCCAATTTCTGACAAGCATATGAATAATTTTCTTCTTCTCATTTAGTAAACTGAACTTATTTGGGTTCTATATGTCACCCATGTTACATTCACTTTATAAATCAATATTAAAAAAAAAATACGGCCAAAAACAGTTTCATATGGGATTAATTTTAATGGACTCATTCAAAACAGATGCCAAACAGATTGATTCCTATGTCATGTTTTTTTGTTTTTTTTTACATACCCACTGACCTTAGTAGGACAGTCTACCACATTGACTTGCATTGGTCCATGTGCTTTCTGTGTGTGGTCCATTTGGTAAATGGAAAGCATATGGACTGTAAATACTCTTGTCTGAATGAGTCCTAACAAGTAGGAAAGAAATACTTGAGGGTTTGTACACCAGGGCATATTTTTGGTCTGTATGCCGCCTGTGCACCAAACAAACAAGACACGGACCAATGCAAGTCAATAGGAAGTTCAGATGGATAATTGGCCTGTGTGAAAAAAAAATTACATCCTCTTTGTTGTTTGGATCAGTCTCACCTATTAAACTCAATGGTTGGGTAAAAAATGTAAAGGATTTTCTTTTCTTTTAATGTAGCTATTGCAAATAATTACATAGGAGACTGGATTTGGCCTAGTTTCCTTCTTTTTCTTTTTTTATCATAAAAAAAATACCATATAGATGTAAAAAATCAGACATTCTGATAACAAAAAGACCACCATACAAATAAAATATAGACCCTTATAACAAAGAAAAATTTTCTTTTTTTAAAAAACAAAAAAGAAACAAAAAGTGATCTTTTCTTACATTCAACTGAACATGGGATTAAAGTCATTTAACGTTTGTATACAGCAGAATTTGACCTGCACTGTGACTTTCACATTACCTAGGGTGCAGCCGAGCATGCTTCACCATAATGCCTTGCATCAATCACCCCACATAGTACAGTACAGCCAATCAGGAAAGACTATCAAAGCCAGTATATAAGCAGAGGCAGGAAATCCAGCAGTCATTCTGTGGTACATCTAGATAATGAGGGGACATCACAGCTCTCAGGTCAGTTCCTATTCATGTCTAGTAGTCAGTGACGTAACTTCAGGCCATGGGGCCCCGATGCGAAAGCTCCAATGGGGCCCCCAATTATTGCAAATCTTTAATAGTATTAATCTTTTTCTATGGGCCACAGGGACTTTTGGGGCCCCTAGGCTGCAGGGCCCGGGTGCAATCGCAACCCTGCACCTGTTGTAGTTACGCCCCTGCTAGTAGTCATTTCTGATTTTGGATCCATGGAGTTGTAAACACAGAACAAAAATAATCCAGTGCAAGACCACATGGGTGCATATAAGTCGTAAAGTGTATTCCATTTGCCATCTTTCCAGCTGCTATCCATGTTTAGCTAGAACAAAATATAGTCTTCATAACTATTTTGTCTGGCCCAAAAACTGGATAGCAAACAATTTTTTTTTCAATGAAGTCAATAGAAAAGAAATAACATACTCATCTGTTATGTCATGCATCAGTGAATTAGCTTTTTAGTACTGAACATACCAAGAAAGCTAAAGGTGTTCAGAGACAGCTCAAATAAATATGGATCTTTTACAAATAAGTAGTGAGGTGAGCAATTCAGATTGTATCATAGAAATGGATATGGAAATGAACTGTGCACAGTCCGCTACTGTCCCTTGTGGACAAGTGCTGAAACAAACGCAGGGAAGTGGGAAATTCCCTTTTCAGCAAATGTGTTTACTCAGGAAGAGAGAGCAGCAGGAAGTCAGTGCAGATCCAGAGCTGATCCAGGGAAGACCTGCCTGTGGATGTCTGTTGAAAGAGGGCTACTTTGCTACACCTTGCCGGAAAAATCACCCCGCCGAAGCCCCCGTCACTGATCCTGGGCCACTGGACTTTGGTGCTGTGACTCTGGCCGCTCTGCAAAACCTTGCCCGCTGAGCACCCAGAGTGCATGTGCAGGGGCCGTGACCGACATAAGGGAGCCATTTGTACTGCCGTGATCTCCCTCCTGCTCGGTGTGCACTGAGACTGGGAGAGACTAACAAAGAAAAATTCTGTTACCTGCGGAAGGAGACCAAAGAAGAAGACTGAGGAGATCCCCAGGCCTGCTACGTGGGAGCGACATCTTCTTCTGTGATAGACTGGTACGTGATTTTAGGGAAAGTTAGGGAAAGATACCGTCACTGTTGTGTTTTTTTCTTTTCTTGCTGCGTACCCGGAAGAAGTGAAGATCCAGAGACTCTAATATATACAAGTGCGCATATAGTTCGATTGACTGTGATATAAACATGTTTGCCAGTAAATAAACGTTATTATCGGTTAAACCTGAGTATGGGGATTCTGTTGAGAAAGATCATACACACACACCCGCGGCCTTACCACCGGTCGCTACATCTGGCGTAGTCGGCAGGATGTGTGATCAACAGAATCTCCTCCCGGTAGTAACTTATAACCAGACTTATACTATGGCCTGCAGGTCCATATCCGGTGCCAGCACTCCGAACAGTGACACGGAAGAATTGAAGCAGATAGTAGCAGAGTTGCAGAAACAGATACTACAGCTACAGCTTATGCTAGACCAACAGGCGGACAGGCAAGCGAGACAGCAACCCAGCTGGCCTATGGGAAGGTGCTGGACATGCGGCGACCCCCGCCATAGGGCAAACCGTTGTCTGCATCCTCCACCCGTGGTCCGATATACCAGAACCAGCAAGTCATGCCCCACAACAGCAGCCACCTTTAAACTAGACGCCCCCGTCAAAGCGGCTCGCTCGGCAGGGGAGATCAGGGAAAAGGGTGTGAAGAGACAGAGCCAGACCTATAAGCAAGTACTGGCCACTTGGGTCCAGGGGACGGTGAAGTGATTTAATGTCCGCGATGGGTATGGCTTCATCAACAGGAATGACACAAAGGATGACGTGTTTGTACATCAGACTGCCATAAAGCGTAACAATCCTCGTAAGTGCCTCCGCAGCGTTGGTGATGGGGAGATGGTACAGTTTTATGTTGTGAAGGGAGAGAAGGGTACAGAGGCCGCCGATGTCACCAGTCCTGGGGGTGTTCACGTTAAAGGAAGCAGATTTGCCCCCAACCGGCGCCGCTACCGCCGGCGATCCTACCTCCCCGGGTAGAAAATGTGACTGAGTTTATTGGAGATATTGTGAGCCCTGAACAAGGGAGCGAAGGTGAACGGGGGGATGACGGTTTCCCCCAACAGAGGTCCCTACTCCGCCGGAGACCAATCCCTGTGATATCAACAGCCATCACTGCCTTGGAGCCGATGGTTGTTGACAGGGACTGTCAACCTTTAAGTGGGGGGGTATGTAGTGAGGTGAGCAATTCAGATTGTATCATAGAAATGGATATGGAAATGAACTGTGCACAGTCCGCTACTGCCCCTTGTGGACAAGTGCTGAAACAAACGCAGGGAAGTGGGAAATTCCCTTTTCAGCAAATGTGTTTACTCAGGAAGAGAGAGCAGCAGGAAGTCAGTACAGATCCAGAGCTGATCCAGGGAAGACCTGCCTGTGGATGTCTGTTGAAAGAGGGCTACTTTGCTACACCTTGCCAGAAAAATCACCCCGCAGAAGCCCCCGTGACTGATCCTGGGCCACTGGACTTTGGTGCTGTGACTCTGGCCGCTCTGCAAAACCTTGCCCGCCGAGCACCCAGAGTGCATGTGCAGGGGCCGTGACCGACATAAGGGAGCCATTTGTACTGCCGTGATCTCCCTTCTGCTGATCGGTGTGCCCTGAGACTGGGAGAGGACTAACAAAGAAAAATTCTGTTACCTGCGGAAGGAGACCAAAGAAGAAGAGTGAGGAGATCCCCAGGCCTGCTACGTGGGAGCGACATCTTCTTCTGTGATAGACTGGTACGTGATTTTAGGGAAAGTTAGGGAAAGATACCGTCATTGTTGTGTTTTTTTCTTTTCTTGCTGCGTACCCGGAAGAAGTGAAGATCCAGAGACTCTAATATATACAAGTGCGCATATAGTTCGGTTGACTGTGATATAAACATGTTTGCCAGTAAAGAAACGTTATTATCGGTTAAACCTGAGTATGGGGATTCTGTTGAGAAAGATCATACACACACACCCGCGGCCTTACCACCGGTCGCTACAAATAAAACAAAAATAGAATTAAATTGTTTTTTACCTCTTAACGACCAATGACGTACATAGCACACCATGGGCAGGTGTCAGTCCCTGTACAAAGATGTGCTATGTACGTTAAGGCTTGAAAACACGCAGTGGCAGCTCTGTACAGACAGCTGTCACTTACAGTTGAGCGGCAGTGGAAGAAATGCATAGACCAAAGCCAGTGGTCCCCACACTCAGAGCAATTTGATCACTCAGTCAATCTGATTGACCAATCACAGCATGATCACTTAGGAAAGTGCTGAATATCAGCATTTCCCGGCATGATCACTGCAGGAACTCAACTCAGCTGACAGCCAAGGTCCTGCAGTAACAGTCAGGGTGGGCATGTGTGCTGACCCTGGCTGTTAAACCATTTAGATGCCACGATCGACAGTGATCGCGGCATGTAGAAGGTTTTAAGAGGGAGAGCAAATCCTCTCTGACTTTCATCGGGCACCCGTAATAAAGGCATGGAAAGCCTGTGGTTGCCGTGACACCCAGAGGTCAAACAATGACCTCTTCGTATGCCAGCTATGGTGGCTGGTTAGTGCAAATTACACTGACAGGCGTGCCAGTATAATCTGACTGTTCTCATGTATTGCAATACATGTCTATTACAATTTATGAGATAATAATAATAGTATATAAGTCCTGCATCCACAGAAGTAAATTATTATCTATATACTAACTTGATGTTGGTATTAAAACCCTCAGAAACGGACAACTGAGTAAATAGTACCAAAAGAACAGTAATAATATATGAGAAAAATTTGAGAAAAATTATGTTTTTACCTGATGCAGGTGGAATTACTGTGTTGGCAGGTCTGGGTAAATATTCCAATGAGTGGTTTTCCATAATAGTTGAGAAGGAGGGGGCATGGTAAAAATAAAAATTACACTCTATTTACCTTGCCAAAAAACTAAACAGTGACAATAGATTTGGTGCCTGAGGTTACTTTGCATGCTGAATGAATACTTCATGCCAATGACCAGTGTCAGAGGAGTGGTTTAAAGGTTCTCCTAAGTATTTTCCAGCAGCTGCAGTGTTAAAAACCCTTATGAACTGAGTGATACTACAATTTTAATTTGCATGAATAAACTATCAACTTTATCACTTACTGCAGTACCTGTTAGTGTCTGTCTGTGTAGCCCTTTCTGAATGGGGAATCCAGGAGATGGAGGGTTAAATGTGTCCTGCAATAATGATTACAAAAACACGTTTAATTAAATTGGATCAATTCAGTTTTTTGTACTTCCTACAATACCTGCTGCTGAGGCCGGTTTCACATTGTGGGATGGTTCCGATCCGAGGCTGTCCGTGTAAACCGTAGTATACTATGGGGCCAGATAGAAGCGGGAAGGCAGCTCACTGCCATCCGGTTTCTATCTGTCCTGGACAATCTGGGAGAATTCAGAATTCTCTCACGGACACAAAAACGCTAAGGCTGGCTTGCATATCTCCTCCAATTGGCAATTCCAGGATTGCCCTGGAGTGCCCCGGATTTGCCCGGATCCTCCCGGATCCGGGGCAATCCGGCGCTCCCTGACATGGGATCCTATGGGGCTGAATTGCACCGGTCCGGGAGGATCCGGGAACCAGACTCCTGCGGCTGCACGCCGCAGTTGTTTTAGGACCGCGGCTAGCTCCCTACCAGCCGCAGTCCTGATTCATCAGTGGCGGCAGCTGCGTATTAGCCCTCCGGTTCTGTGTGCTGATCCGATCCGGGGCTGTCAGGTTGATCCTGATAGCCTTGGATCGGATCTGACCCATAGTGTGAAGCCAGCCTTAGTGTTGGTATAATTCCTTCTACGGGAATACAGCAGTCATGCAGATAGTGATTATCGGGGCAGCCGACTCTGTTTGTGGCGTGCATGCAGAAACGGCTTCTATCGCATCACTCTCCCATACAGATTCTCCTTGTGCAGTGTGCGCTGTATTGTTGACCGATGCACAGTGACACCATTTGCAGCAAGATGATGCTGCAGGTCTTTGGAGGTGGTCTGTGGATTGTTCTTGACTATTCTCACCATTCTTCTTCTCTGCCTTTGGGCCACGTCACACACACAGATAATTGTGCAGATATTGTTCGCAGATCTCTGGTTGCAGTGAAATCATGGACACATTGCTCCATTTTGTGGCTGTGTACAAATGTAACAATGTGTCCATGATTTCACTGCAACCAGAGATCTGTGAACAATATCTGCACAATTATCTATGTGTGTGACGTATCCCTTATACATATTTTTAGTGCATTATAGTGTGGTCGACGACCTCCAGAAGCCAACACAGAATCAAGAGTAAAGGCCACGTTACACACACAGATATATTGGTCACAGATCTCTGGTTGCAGTAAAATTATTATTATTATTATTATTTATTTATATAGCGCCATTAGGTTCCATGGCGCTTTACATGAGGATAAGGGAGACAAAAACAAGTACACTAAATATAGGCGATCGGGACGTACAGGTACAGGAGGGGCAGGGACTCTGTCCACGAGGGATACAGTAGGATGGGGGAATGTCAGGTATGGGGCGGTCGCCAGGGTCTCATGGCATGTTGTAGGCTTGACGGAATAGGTGAGTCTTCAGGTGACACTTGAAGCTTCTCAGGGTAGGAGAGTGTCTGACGTGTTGGGGCAGGGTGTTCCAGAGTAAGGCAGATGCCCGGTAGAAGTCCTGGACTAGGTTGTGCGAAGAGGTGATGAGGGGGGAGCAGAAGAGGAGTTCTTGGGAGGAGCGGAGGTTGCGTGAGGGTAGGTATCGGGAGACCAGGTCGGAGATGTATGGTGGGGCCAGGTTGTGTATGGCTTTGTACGCCATGGTTAGTGTTTTGAATTGGGATCTC